>JAUELF010287139.1:0-10195 GCA_031471495.1 Clinocardium nuttallii | reverse complement strand
TGTCGCATTGACTTTTGTCAAACGTCGGAAAGAAAGTTGGCCGAGCCGGGATTTGAACTCACAACCCCTGGATTGACTGCCCTCGTCGTTACCGACTGAGCTATAGGGGCTCGGCCCTATATAAAGAAAAGGTTGAAAACATTATGAGAAGATTCTCATTTGCCTCTTTATATAAAAATCTGTTTGTTACAGATGCGTGTTAATGGGGAAAAGGGTTACAGGAAAGTCTTACCATTGAGCAAAAATAAGAACAGATAAACTAGCACTTTAAATCGTTCCATTCTTTAATGATCCATTCTTTGCAGTTCAAAAGGTAAATGAGGTTCACATGTATTTTATTTGTTACGGTATCGACTGTAGTTCTTTTCCACGTTTCACATTTTCACATCTTTTTTTTTTTCAATAATAATCCAAACTGAATCAAATTTAGAACATATTTAAAGATAGGTTGGAGACTGATATAATTCACTTCACTTTTTTCTTTCACGGGGTTTACAAACTTCAATCTAACAATGAATTTAAATCTGAACACTCGGATAAATCCGTTAAGTATCGGCAATTTCCGAAACTATTGTCTACTTTCGGAACATTCGAAATCACCTCATTTTTAAGAACCATTTCCCTTTTATAATCAATCTGAAAATATTTTTCCTTTTGCATCAAATGTTTGCCTTATCTGTTCTCAAACAATAAACCGATCAATGTAGGTAAATTGATTGTTATTCACACATATTATAGTGTTTCATTTGGACATGCATTTTATTTCCGGAAGCACCCGAAATCAACTTACGAAGTAGACCCGAACAATATACCTCCTTCGCTAGTTAAATCCCGTTCATACTAATGAGCTTAACGATTTATAAATCATATGGACGTGTATACTAACTAGTCTTAGTTTTGAACTCAAGAACTGATTTAATCCTTTATTATTCACAAACGGCTGTTTTTAGGGTGGGGGATTATTTTTCATTCACAAAAATATTTAACACGTAGAATTATGCAAACTTTTCAAATTTAAAATTTAAAATACTGATAGAAGATGGTAAAAGTAAATTTATCTTTTTTTAATCATTTTTTGATGATAAAATAGAGAATATTGTAGGAAAATAAGACAATAAATGCATCTCTAAGTGAGAAGGTATCACGTTGCTTTGAACACAATGATGCGTGTATTATTGTTGGAGTATACCTAGGAAACACATATATTGGCAAACTGGTCGCCGTAATATGACTGAAGCAATCTTGAAAATGACGTATGACGTATGCCTTTAATTAACCAATCAATTGGAAAATCAAATTATCTGTGACAGAACAACAAAGATGACCAATGCTTGATGTAATTGATGATTATGGTTTTTATTAACCCCCTTCTCCATTGAAGTTGTTAGTTTTCCATCGATTGAGAAACAAGCTTTCAACTTATATGGAACACATTTCAGAAGAACTAACTAATAGTTTGTGCGTGGAAATCCAAAAGGCAGAACTCGTTCTTCACTGGAATCGAACCCGATACTATGGTTTGGAGAGGCCTACGCGTTACCATTGCACCACACAGATTTCCGCTTACACAATGAAGTGCATTTCGCAAACACTGATGCTTTCTGCAGCTTCTCTAGCAAAGTCGTTTGAAAACACTGTTGTAAAATGAGATGTTGCTCATTAACTTTTTATAAAAATTATTATTTCATTCATGTAGATTTTTCCATAGTTGTACGTACAGGTATTCAAAGACGTCTGCTACAGTTTTTTTATGTTGAAAAGGGTAAAGAAATGAACATATTGTTTGATTGATTTATTTATTGATTGATTGATTGATTGATTGGGGTTTAACGCCGTTTTCAACAACGTCTCACCCGGTTTGAAGACTTGAACAGACTAGATTAAAGTGTCTACAGTTATCGAAAGGGGCTTCATCGTGAACGTATCTGTAGTCCTTGAGCCTAAATAATAAAAGAGCCTACCTTGTCGAGGTCTAAGTGAATCGTCAGACATCAGATCATACTTTATCATTTGAGCCGTCCCGCGAGAAAACCAACAATATGGACTCTGCGTAAAGTATCGTACCGGATCAGCATAAGCATGCCCCACAGGCTTACCCGAATAGACACTTTTCGCCTCCTGTGGATTTTTTGTTTCATGAATCATTTTCATAAACCTCTATCCTCCGGAGATGGAATGTGTCGGCCTTAATCAATCTGCGCGGACCGCGCAGGCTGGTTCGGGTCGATATATTACGCAGTGGCCATACCGTTAGCCATACCATTTCTCAGGTGTCTGGTTATGTAAAGTCGCACACAAAGGGAAAGAATAATTACGTCGGAATTTTAAAATATTCCTAAAGTAAAAATGATTGACGATACAAGAAAATATCGATGAATGCAGCTTTATAGTTTATTTGCGGGTGTTGGGTGGTGCTGTGGTTAACACTGTTTACAATAGAATTTCAATTCATATCACGGTGACAGTATCTTGTTAACTGTCCCTGGGTGAATAACAATTACTATACTGGAAATGTACCTTTGGATATGGATACTTCATCATGGCCACATATCGGGAAACGAATCCGGTTATGGCAAATGTAGAAATTGCTCACTTCATGTTTTCAAAGGTCGTTTGCTGCAGGCAGGTAAGTCAAAATACGTCTACAAGTGGGAAAGTGTTAAATGCCAACCAGGCCTGTTACGTGCCAATAAACGATTTCACAAATGGATTCTCTTTTCCAATTTTCAAGACAAGATTGGGACTGTCAAAGTAAACTAGGAAAAGCTGATTATTAAAAAGATGACTTATATATATTATAAAAAAAACACGAAGTTTATTCAAAACATGATAGAAACACGAAGTTTATTCAAAACATGATACACACATGAAGTTTCGTTTATTCAAAACATGATAGAAACACGAAGTTTATTCAAAACATGATACAGACACGAAGTTTATTCAAAACATGATACAAACACGAAGTTTATTCAAAACATGATAGAAACACGAATTTTATTCAAAACATGATAGAAACACGAAGTTTATTCAAAACATGATAGAAACACGAAGTTTATTCAAAACATGATACAAACACGAAGTTTATTCAAAACATGATAGAAACACGAAGACAATTAAAGCAATCACTACAATAGCATATGAGCCGTCTCGCGAGAAAACCAGTATTATAACATCTGCGTAATGTGTCGATCCCATCAGCCTGCGCTATCCGCGCAGACTGATCCGGGCCGACACATTCCGTCTCCAATGGATAGAGGTATAGAGTATTGATTCCTGAAACACAACCCACAAGAGCCGAACAGTGTATAACAAGGTAAGCAAGCGCGGCATGCTTCGGCTGATCAGGGTCGACACTTTACGCAGAGTCCACAATGTTGGTGTTCTCGAGAGACGGCTCATATCATCAACTAACACTGTTAATAATAATCATACCTTTTTGCAAACTACAAAGTTATTTATTTACATATATTGTGAAGCATGCTTTTACAACTTCTATTAACCATTATAATGCTGATTTTTTTTTTAATGACTTTTTCAGATTTGCACATTTAACATTTCATAGGCAATTCTAGGAATATACTGACAAAACTGTTCAGTTGAGCAGTAAACAATATTGAACCTGGACAGACAGTGTGGTTTGACCGGCTAACATGTATCCATTCAATAAGCAGATGTTTTACAAAATATTCCAGTAGTCAAAGAGTTCACCTTCTATTTAAGTTTCCTGGGATACTCAACCAGTAATCAAGCCGAGCGGATGGGTGAGGTCCCATCTGTTGACCCCGTACTCAGGAGGATCGCACCTTAAACCTATTGATCACGAGACCTACGTTCTTTTTCTGGGTCATTATCTCCAACAAATTGCTGCTAACTGGCGTAACAGGACAGGTCAAAATAACTAGATTTAATCCGGGGTCAAAAGTAAACCACTGAACGTAGTAAAGTCTGTGAAAGTGTTTGAGTGTGTACATCCACTCATTTTAACAACGTCGCCAATATCAAGATGAAGGACGGCTGTATTGCTCGCTTCAACGTCGTCTCCAATGGTAATTAAGGTCGCCAACGCCTCTACAGATACGGTTTGTTTATCGTTCATGTAAAGATGACAGTAAGCCTCCATTACGCTGGGTTCCTTTTGTATATGAATAAAAAATCTGTAAATCCCTGGAATTCGACAAACGAATTCGCCACTTGTGACGTCATAATCTCCTCCTACATTTGTTGTCGCCTGCTGAAGAACGATAGTCCCAAATGTTTGTCCGTCGGTAGGCTGACCCGTAACGAAAAATGCCGACTCTAGATCTGTGAAAAGAATAAGGCTTGATGGACTGGAGTTTAATGCAGTTTTCAACATGGCGGTCAGTAGATTAATCCCATGTGTTCCGGTCTCTCATAAGTTCTTTGTAACCTTAGTACCGGGTAACTGGCTATCCGGACACTTAGACTTTAAAGACGAGTGACGCTAATTACAATAACTTTTTGTCAATAATCAGAGTGCCGAGCCTCGGTACCTTAGTCGGTAGCAACGCGGGCTGTCAATCCAGGGGTTGTGTGATCGGACCCAAGTTCGGCCAACATTCTTTCCAACGTATGACAAAAGTCATTGTGACAAGCGTCATTCGTTTTCAACCAACGGGCTATCAGGCTATGTGGAAAACCAGCCAGTTGCTTGGAAAGTATATATGCTGTATGAAGTACTGTAAGAAAGCCAAGAAACATATGAGTAGGTGAACAGGCCGCCGTGATATGACTGAAAAGATTGTTGAAAATCAATTCATCATCAGAAGGAACGAATTGCAGACCTAAATATATGACCGTGTAAAAATGACCAATTGGCCAGGTACAAATAGGTTTAGTTCAAGGTTAAACTCCAATTAAACAAAACTCGAAGCATCCGTATGACAGTATTGAGATATACTCGAGCTCATCTACCAATTTTGGTTGCATTAGATTAACGTCTAAGTTTAGCTCACGCCTAATTGGCAATCACTGTTTCATATTTCGGTATTGCAAGCAAAGGCGAATTTGTCAATAAACCATTTATTGCCAAAAGAATATGAGTAAATTGTATATCAACAAACGATCAGCCACTATTTAGTTTCCGGGCTATAGCATATTGAATAGCATACCTGTACACACTGAATCACGACATATAGCTTGTTCTTCATTGCTACCCGGACATGTATTTCCAACCGAACTGAGCACGGAACATGTCCTATGTCTAGTTCGTACACCATATCCGCAAGTTGCCGTACACCCAGACCAGGCAGCCCAGTCCTGCCAGGTTCCTGTAATTATATACGTATGGGAAGAAAGCGATGTAACACTGAACAAAAAACATGTGCTCTCTCTCTCTCTATCTCTCTTTCTCTTAGCCGTATAACATATCCGCAAGTTTCCGAACATCAATACCAGGTTGCCCTGTCCTGCCAACTATTGAGTTTAATGCTGTTTTCTCAACAATAGTACATTTTTGTGAGTGCCTGACAAGCACCAGGCTAGAAAGTATTCAACGAGAAGGAATCGAACAGTATATACCCATCTTAACTCCAACACACTAACCACTCTGTCAGTGCGGATTCATATTTGTTTTTAAAGAGTTCAGTTTAAATAAAAATGTTAAGTGAGAAAATAAACTAGACGCCGGTGGTTTCAAATCGATTTGGATCAGATCGTATGTACGTATACTTCTTATTATAGTCATACTACTGATGAAAAGGTCGCGGGTTCGAATCCAACATTTCAAATCACCATATAGACTCGGTAAGAGACCTAGTTGAACACCAACGTCAACATTGGCAAGTTATACATGCGAACAATAATCTCGAGTACAATACCTTGGCAATTTTGGCTTTCGTTGTAACATATATTTGATTCTGTTGTTGGCCCAACACATAATTTTCCTAATTCGTCACCGATGGAGCAGTTTCTGTGTCTATATTTAATGCCACGTGAACACGATCCAATACATGGACTCCAAGCCGACCAGTCGTTCCATTTAGCTTCTGAAAGAAGATGCCGAAACTTATGGTAGAACATCCTCTTTCGGTCTCGGCAATATCCGTATGAGGTCGTTGCAGATCGGTTTTGTTCAGGCATTTGACGGCCATTTCCCTCGGATATATTATGTGTTCAGCCGTACATTGCCGACCCAAGTGGGAGCTTTCTACCTTGAAAGTATTGAACCGATGGTTCCTTGTTGTTGCAGTCACAATTTACGACCATGAATATATGAGCCGTGCTTAAGGTAAACTTGCCTATTAAAGAAAACTGTTGATATATTATATATGATAGCGCAACTTTGAAATCAAATACTAACTGACAACGTGATTGGAGAGTTAACGTTTGTGACAATCCGTTGAATCATTCTGTTGTTCGAGAGGAGGATTATGACAGTGATTGACTCATTACCGAGTATTTCAACCAGACATATTTGCTAGATCACTGAGCACGGATGTGAAGGGTAAATGCCTGGCTTTAAAAGTATTGAAGTTTATTCCATACCTCCATTATGACTCAATGCTTAATATTTGATCGCCAGCCCAGGCCTAGGCACTACTCTAGGATGACCAATACATTATGTATATCTGTTTCATGGTATTTGCAGCCATCTTGAAATTCAGTTTAAACACCATATTCCATCTCATACATTCCCTGATTATTCATTGATAGTTCAACATAATTGATTAGCTTCCTTGATTCCTAAAACCTATATTTTGACACCAAAATTACTTGTCTATGGTACGTAGTTAATGATTTATAGTCATTTTAGGGTATTGGTGGCCATCTTGGATACCATTTTGGCTGCCATTTTGAATTTGTTGATGACCTACTTACTCAGGGACATTCTTCTAGCACTCATGTGTGCTCTGGACAACTAATCAATGGATATAGGTACCAAATATATTACCATGGTGTTACCAAGAAAATGTTTGGTCATTAACCAATACTAGTCAAAACCGTTGATAAACCTTGTGTTGCAATTGTTTGGGGTCAAACGGTATATTGACCCGACTAAGTCCGCTTTGAAAGCGAGAGCTCCGTGCTCGATCCCAAAGACTTTAAATACAGTAGAAGTGGCTTCCTTCCTTGACTATATGGATTGCGGGGAAATGTTGCATTTGAGTTACGGTAGTACATATACATGTGTTTCTTATTTACCTAGGAAACGCCGTGATATAATAATAATTACTCCTTAAAGCGACATTCTTAACATGATTCAAACAAATAAAAACACCTGACATTGAGTTAGCATTAAAAATGTTATCCACGTTTGTGCCATACAATGTGAACAACAGCCTTTATCGCACAGCGAAAACGAGGCTTGAATACCGAATATCGATAGTTTGTAGGTGTTGAGGGGTTTGTTTTGTGTTTTATTATATAATATAACATAGAGGTCAGTTAAACGAAAAATGGTTTATGGATGTTTTTACCAGAGCAGTGGAAAGACGAATCACAAAAGCCGTCATCCCTAGAGTCTCCGATACAAAACTGGCCCTCGGGATCCGGTTTGGGATTCGAGCATGTTCGATCACGCCGCCGAAGACCATAGTCGCATGATTCACTGCATGCGCTCCATGGTTCCCACTCGCTCCAATGTCCGTCAACTGTAAAATATTAACATCCAGGTCAACTCACATCATGCTGATAGAATTATTCCAAGACATTCTTGTTAGAAAGCCCTTATTTAATTATGTAATCAATGGAAGACATCGGTCAGTTATCTCCCTTTAATACTTTCTAAATATAGCTTGGTCCTTTCATTTGTTTTCCTCTGTTTTTATCGTTGGTTTCTTTGCACTGGATGTGCACTTATAATTTGCATTTTCTTGGCCAACTGCTATGTGATTGATTAGTAATTCCAGCATTATGTTCTTTAAACACTTCTATGATAATTTTCTCTTTTGAATCATCACTTTAATTGACACATGTATGATTAATGTGTACAGAGTAATCGTAATATCTCATTGCCAAATAGCGATACAGACAAAGGATTTCAACTAAAAGGACCAAACTACTATTTTGTCTTCCTTGGTCTTGACCTGACAAGGGAGATAATATAATTATCACTAATGTCTCCCATTGCCAAGTTAAATTCTCGTCAACGTCAGTATTAGGGAAAGTCCAGCCATCAGTATGTATTCTTTGGAGTCGAGATTTCGTTAAATGATCCGATTAACAGTTACTCATCAAGAAGTTCCGATGTTTTGAACGAAAACAGACAAAGTGATAAATGAAGATTATTTGCTAACGTAGCAGATAAATAATCAATCGTACATGGCATAAATGCAATGCTTACATTTTAAACCCTAACACAATAGTTCGCGATGCCAACAGCTTAATACACCTGTAGACGACGAGTTTGATTTTAATTAAGTATATTTTAAGGCTTTCGGTCAATACACATAGGTGTCGCGTCAGGCGATTTGGAGTCTTATTGACTCTCGGGTTTGTTATATTGTTAATTATAGTTCAAGTTTCAAGTTTATTTATTCGGCATATAAAGTTATTTTACATTGCCGTAAACATATACATATGACAGTTTAACAAATGAACATGTATACATTGAGAAAAACACATACATTTGCAAAAGTCTAGAACATTACACTAACAGTTTACATATACTACACATGGCAAAGCTGTCAAAACCATCAATTTAACATACACAACAAAACAACCAAACAAAACAGATATAGTGCATGGAATAACATAAAAGAGGACAAATACGTCGTTTCGGTAAGGATTACTTCCCTTCTAAGTTCTTTAAGTGGCGTACAACATATAAAGTTCACGTGAGCCAATAACGGCTCATCTATATGTACGAAGTCACGCCTTTATATACAGCAAACATGATGGTCGACAAAATGATGTTGACATTTTCTGGGCAATATTTCGCGGCTGATATAACGAAAAAAAACTAAGAATAAAAGTTACTACTTTAAAAACAAAACAAAAAGAAGCAAGCTATACGATTTGTTATTCTAGATTGCAAAATAACCGGTATAACATACTTTGCTACAAAAGGAATATCTGAGAGCCATTTTGATTTCAAAGGACTTTCCGAGCCGAATACTGGATAGATATGTATATACATCAAAGCAATTGTTGAGTTATTTGTGTTTAATAATGTTCTACAATGGTATATCACGACGGCCAGAGTTCACCTGATGTCTTTTTCATCGGAAAGAATGAATTGCCGAGTCGGGTTTTGTTCCTCTGGGTTGTTAGCGCAAGTCAGTACCGACTGATCTACCACTGCTTAACATCAATTGATAAAATAAACCTGATTCGGAGAGTAGTTGCGAATAAAGATGTAATAAAGATGAACATGAATTGTCATCAAATTTAAACTGTGAGTCATGCGGCGTTTTTCTTTAGTTTTTTATAAATACAAATATAATGAAAATACGAACACTTCGTGAAGATTTTACTTTTACGAAAAGGTCAGGATCACTTTAATATCGTCAAATAATGAACCAATCATAATATCGTCTAATAATGAACCAATCATAATATCGTCTAATAATGAACCAATCATAATGTCGTCTAATAATGAACCAATCATAATGTCGTTGACATAAGTGTATCTTTATGGCACATTTTCACTAACAATTACCTGGGCAAGTTCTCAAAACGCAACCACGTGACTCTACGGAATCTCCCGAACAGTTTCGTCCGCCATGAGCTGGCGCCGGGTTGGTACATGACCTTGAACGAGTCTGTGTTCCGTGATCACATGTGACGCTGCAATCTGACCACTCGACCCATTCTGACCATTGTCCATCAGCTGCATATTTTTAAATATAAACTTGACAACTTAAATCATATAAATGGAACAGAGAATAAATACATGTAATGTTCTTGCTTGGTGAGATTTTAGATATACAATAATAGACAAGTGTACACTCAAACGACTTCTAATCAGCTAATGCGAAGCGACGACCAATGGATTGTTGTCTTACATGTGTAATTAACTTAGTTTAATTGTGTTGGTATTTTAGTGTGCATGTAACCTTTGAACATATATTTCCTCTTCAGGTTCGTGCAAAAGAAGAAGGTATATATACTAGGGACAATATTTAAGGGAACCCCTTGACTTCTCAGAGTACGTGAACATTCAAACCTGTTTTAAAAGCGGGCGTAGGTATCGAACGCTTGTAATAAGGACGGTCAAAATTCATACATTTCTCGT
>JAUELF010287128.1:0-10195 GCA_031471495.1 Clinocardium nuttallii | reverse complement strand
AACTTCAAATTTGTCATTGTGAAATACCTGAATATTTTTGTGTATATTTGCTTCGGGTATATATCTTTAAAAAAACAAAAAATCAAGTATCCATAGGATCTCATAACTTATCATACTTAAATGATGGGTATAATAACGGATATTCTAATAAAAGCTAGCACATGCTTGAAATTCAGTCAGATGACTGAGATTCTGCATAATTCAGGTCATCAAATGTTGTTTACAGTAAAGACTTTAACCCTTTCCCACATGCAGACACATTCTGACGTAATAGCAACAGAAGACTTTTGAAAACAGCGCGGCCAAAGCTTAAATTGCTCATGATGGGCAATTTTTCCCAAAGTTTGGCCACATTCAGATGATATCAACTTTATTTAAGCTATTTCTTATGGAGATTTTTCCGGTTTTTGTCAAAATGACTTCAAAATTGTCTGCTGCAGATCATGCAGTATGAACTAGTTAACACTGGTTGCAGAAGCCCCAATTGTTAAGTCCACTTTTGTGTATTAATCGGCTCATTTTGTATTTAACCCTCCCTTTCCCACTTGCAGATGAGTTTTGAACTTAAGAAGCATTATTATGAAAATATTGTGACAAAAAGCTGTTGTGGGAAAACTTGCTCATCAGGCACAATCTCCTTTTACCACAATGTTTTCATTACTAACTTTCTACATATATAGAGAGAGATTTTGCCTATATTTACCTAGATCATTTCTAGGGTCATTTGCTTCAGATTAGTTGCATGTGGGAACGGGTTAAGACAGACTTTTGAAAATGCTAAGGGATAATAATTCTCATAATGAGCAATTTTTCCTTTTACCAAACAGTTTACTACTCTTTTCCAAATAGATTGTTTTCAACTTTAAAGACATAACTGTTTCTTTTTCCAGATGCATCAATGTAGAAAATTAAAAAAAAAGTCTAGGAGGCAAACGGTTAAAATAATTCAGTGTGAACTAACTAACTGTTCCTAAATTATGATAAAAGTTTAAACTTATGTTATATCATAAAGAGTATTAATGTAGAAAGATGAGTTGATGTAATTTTATGAACGCTGGTTGACACAGGTGCATACTTTTCACTCATTCACAAACGTAGTTTTAAATTTTAAAACCGCAGGTAGAATTGAACACAACTGGGATAAGACTTAGTTCAGCATCGGGCGACGCGATCAAAGTTCTAGGCACGGCACTTTAGAAATGAAGATAAATAAATTAAAAATCAGTCAAACATTCATCGTGGCGGATAATCTATCACGCAACTGCATTCTTGGCAAAGATTTATTGGCTAAAAATAGTTGCAGGATATGTTCCTTTGCAAAACGATGCCTGTATAACCTCTTTAGTCAAACCCCAGACGACATATATACTTCCATCTAAACTAAAACAAACCCCTCTATTTTAGACAATTAAATAAAGGAAGTTACTGCGTTAGATACAGGATTTCTAACCAATGAACCTCATGTCAAATTAACACCTAGCATCTTTACAGGAACAGAACAACTCCGCGTTCCGGTGTTAATTTCAAATTACTCAAATAAAACGATCAAGATAAAGCGAGGATGTGTCCTCGGGCGTATTAAACATATCGATAAAGAAACATCCGTGACAAGTGTGACGTCTGACCTAAATGAGCGATCAGCTCTAAATATCTGCTCAGTCGATAACAATGTCGCCGATGGTGATTTAGACGATATGTCATCTCCAAGAAAATTGATAAGCGTTCCCTTACACAGGAATGCACAAGTTGCTGGAATAGTAGACACTTACCATGGCATATTTTCCAAGGATGAAATTGATTTAGCAAATAACCCTATTAGCAAATAGCACTGCATACAAAACAAGATACACCCATTAAATCCAGACCTTTTCACGTCCCATTCCTAGAAAGGGAAATCTTAAAGAAAAACATCGGAAATTTGCTAGACGCTAAAGTTATACGTCCGTCGCATAGCAAATACAGCCAGCCTTGCATACTCGTAAACAAGAAAGATGGGCCTAAGAGATTGTGTGTGGATTTCTGACGCCTAAACGTGATTGTTAAATGTACCAGTTATAGTATACCAAGGACCGACGACATTTTAGCATCCCTTAACGGTTCCAATTTGTTCACAACTTTAGATCTATCACATTCATATCACCAAATTGAGATTAAGAAGTCCGACAAGAAAAAGACAGCCTTCATTACACCGTTTGGCCTGTACGAATTCAATAGATTACATTTTGGGATAAATCTGTCAGGCGGTCGTTTCCAAAGCATTTTAAACAAAGTAGTTAAAAACTGCGAGGCTTTCGCTATTTCGTATTTAGATGATATTTTGATTTACAGTAAGAACGAGGTAGACCATTTAAGGCACATTGAAGAGATTTTCCGAAGGTTGCGACAAAACTGCTTGACACAAAAAGCTAAGAAGTGCACCTTCTTTGAAGATTCCGTCATTTACCTTGGCTACGAAATTAGTGTAAATGGCACCTGACAAACACAAAGTAAAGGCTCTTAGAAATATCAAAATCCCCACAACTGTTAAAGACGTTAGGTCATTTTTAAGTTTTACTGGTTATTACAGAAGATTTTTAAAAAAGTACGCGGAAGTGGCTATTCCCTTAACACGGTTAACTCACAAAAACGTTAAATTTCAGTGGACCAAGGAGTGCACTGACAGTTTTCAAGAAATTATACGGGAGCTAGAACAAATGCCCATATTATCACATCCAGATATTACTAAGGAGTACGTTTTATATTGTGCCGCTTCATATCAGTCAGTCGGGGGCAGTCTTGACAAAAAATTCGTCTAGTTTAGAAAATGGCGAAATAAACCTTATTCCTTCTTAGTCACGCACTTTCTAGAACCCCCCCCAAATACAGCACTATATTGAAAGAAGCTTTCGCAATTGACTACGTGCTAAAGAAGCTAAATTGTTATCTACAAGGAGCTAAATTCACTAAAACGGATCACAAACCGTTAGTACATTTATTTACTACAAACTTTGACAATAAACAGTTACAGCGCTGTGCTTTGAATATTTCCTGTTATAATTGCGTTATCGAGTACATACCCGAAAAAGAAAATATATCGGCTGACTATATGTCTCGAGAAATAGCACACACATCGGATGATTGTGTGTCTGACAACCCCCACTCTATGAACGTAATTAATACTGAGGATTTAGATCAAAAAACAACTAGCCGAGTAGTCTAAAGAACTTTCACTTAATAAACTCTGAAATCCGCGAATTATCCAAATTAAACCTCAATACCTCGATGAAGATATTTCCAAAATTAAAGACACGCGCAAGAACAAATTCATTACCAAACAATGAAAATAGAAAATTCATCATAATCGACGATATCCTCTATTACGTCACGAACTCACAACCACATAATTACAAGCGTTAATATCACCAACAAACTTGAAAAATCCAGTCCTGCAAGCTCGACATGAAATTTGCCATCCAGGGATAACAAGAATGTATGATATTATAAAGAAAGATTACTACTGGCCCAATTTATTCAAGGATTTAAACATCTTTGTAGGAACATGCGTTCCATGTCAAACGGTAAATTTGAAACAGATTAAAATGCCTTTGGGTGACATCAGGGTTCCTCCCTATCCATTTGCGAAAGTTAGCATAGATTATCAAGGTCCCTTTGACCAAACAATTATTGGAAACAATAAGCTGGTCGTTTTTCTCTGCGGACTAACGGCTTTCCTTGAAGTCGTTTCTACAAAAGACTAAACTGCAGAGACAGTAGTAAATGCATTCTTTGAATATATCTTCTGGCTGTACGGTTGCCCTTTAAAGGTAGAAACCGACATTGGTCCGTGTTTTATTACACATAAATCATACTAGAACAACTATTTATTGCCCGACTTCCAATGCTCGAAATGAAAGAAGTCACGGTACCATACATTCTATTCTAACAAATCTTATTCCAAAGAATCGCGACTTATGGGATGTTATGATTAATCCAGCGATAGGTGGTTTACGCTTTAACATATAAGAAAGCATGACGCAAAGCCCATATTTCCTACTTTACGGCAGAGACGCAATCCTACCTATATGTAACCTTTTTAATCGTAGACAAAACTACTATGGTACGGATTTCGACGAAAAATGTTAGAACGCAACCACCAAATTTACCGTGACGTTTATAAATCAATTATTAAATCAAGAGAAATTCGAAACGCATACGCTAATAAATACAGACAGGATATCAATATCCAAGTAAATGACCCAGTTTACATTAAAAACCATGTCAGAAAGAGGAAACATGCCCCACATTGGAGACCTTATTTAAGAGTTATTCAAGTTAAAGAACCAAAAACATTAGTAGTAAACAAACAGTTAGACAACAAGCTTATCACGATTAGCCAAACTAGATGAATGGGATATCCCCGTTTCAAAAGAATTGCAACCAAGCCGAATCAGAAATTGCCGTTATGTTCTACCACAACTAATAAATAGCTCAGAATTATAATAAAGTCAAATCACGCGGGAAACGACTCCTCTCGCGTACACAACCAGATAGGCTATCGGTGAGAAGCGCGATTTCGCGTAACGAAGTTTCACACAGCTAGTTTTCGCGTGGTGAATTTTCGCAACACGATATATTTTGCCCAACGAAGCATCACATAGCAGCAATAATTCAAAAGATAATTTGACCTTATTCCAACTACATACAAAACTTAGGAGACAAAAATTCGACAGAAATCACGTTGAACCTACGGAAGATTATTCGTTAAAATCGGAAAATGTCAAGGATAATGGACATAAATCAAACTATGAGGCGTGCGAGAGTTCGTTGAGTTTCATGGAGATAGAATGATTTCGCTAAACTGATTGCATTAATAATTAAAAAATGTGTGTAACTGAAGAGTTGAATGAAATAAAAAAGGTCCTGTAAATCAATAGAAATAGTATGCCTTCAATTAATTATTGGATAAATAAGTAAATTGTGTATAACTAAATGATTGTTGAATCGACAATTGAGAATAAAAAGTCCTGTAAACATGACATTTTAATATGTTTGTATTAGTAAAAACATGAAAAGTTAGATTTGAAGGAGAAAGAACAGCAGAATATGTAATGTAAAGAAACAATCACTAATAGTTACCTAGCTCCAGCTGGGTAATTTAGTCCAAAGTTAGTTTGAATGCGATTAGCCTAAATTCACTAACAAGGGTGATAACCCAAGTATTATGTAATTGTAACACGTTTAATCGAAATGACATCCGTTGGTCGAATATATAGTATTGTATAATGTTAAGGTGGACGCACTTTGCATTTCTGACAGATATAATCATTGTACATATTTTTGTTTTAATCTGTCCTATCATTGGTTAAATTATGTAAGCCCCATTGGTTAATTACATCAGCCTTTCTTATTGGTTATTATATAAGCCTCTCATTGGCTAATTATATAAGTCTTTCTCATTGGTTAATTATGTAAACCAATCATTGTTTAATGATGTAAGTTTCATTGTTCCATCATATGACACCTCTCGGGTAAAAACCATTAATTAAGGACGCAGATATTTGATTGAGTCAATTTCCACACAATACCGACCGGTCAGTTACTGACATACCGTTCCATTTACGCCTATTAAATTTCAATTACGTAATAAACCGGAGGCATTTTTTTTTACCGACACGTTTGCGGGTAAACAATGCGATTAAATATTGCCCTTTATTCCCTTCCCTCACATCCTTGTTTTGTTCCGAAAACACATAGAAACCGACGAACTTTGGTTTAAATCAGTTTTCTTTTCATTAACGCGACCGTAACCTTGTGTTTACATTGTTCACATTTTCTAATAAGTATGCATTGATTAAAGGTTTGACTATAAATTAAGTAATGATTGTCAAATATTCACGAACTAACAGGGGCCTATGCGAAACACACAGCCATGTATGAAAAACCATTGAAGGAGAAGAATAACGATCCAATATGAACTTTCCACCCTGGACCTTACCAAAAAAACCACATATGACATTTATTCATAGATAGAGCATCTAGTTACGGATAGATACCAAATGCAAATACACTCATAACTTTCCATAGTTTATCCTTCTATTTCCAACAAAAAATAAATAATTAAAAGGGTAGTGATCATCGAACGGGTACCAGACAGCTACTACGCATGCGCAGGTTCGAAACTGCGCGGGCACCAGACAGCTTACGCCATTAAAGGATTATTTCGGAGTAACGTTCCACTATTCTCCAACCAAACAACGACTACCGGCGATGTTTCAACTACTAAATAACCGACGCTGTGCATCTTTTAACATTATACGTCTGTTCTATTTCTTTTCAAAACCACAATTTGGTTTAAGAACTGTTCAAGTGATATGTGAAAAAAATTATCATTTGGAACCCACAATCTTCAAATCAAATGTCAAAACAAATTCCCATACGGCACTGTCAAGATGGTTATCACAATCGGACGATGGGACGATACAGGAAGGACTGGGAAAATCAACCAATGGCGATAGCAACCAACGATTTTGTGACATTCTGCGTCATGAACAGAATGCACATTATCCTATAATGTTAGCGTAATACTATGACCTTATATGTGTGTTATATTTCTCATGACATTTTATGTTTTGTGTTTACTTCAACTCTTTGTTTAAAGTGTTTATTGTTTTGTTTAAAATGTAATTATTGGTTAGGGTTTTGATGACCGTTCATGTTAGTTCCAACCTGCACTTTTCCTTCTTTATTCAAATAACAAATGGAGGTGTAGAATGATGGACATTATTCTGTCCATTATTCTGTGTCGGGGTTCACGTATTCTGAATGACATGTTACATCTTAAATGTACTGACTGTATACGGTATACGTGACCATCCGTCACCTGTCAAAGATACACAAATTACCATTTATGTAAGAACTAGAGAGACTTGTTAAAAAAGAGGTTAGTTACAATGTTGTGTTAGATCGGCCCTAGCCGCCGGCTCACTTTGCTGTCGAACTGTTATTAAACAACTATGCAAAAACGTACCACTGTCTTAGTCATTATACTACAATATCTCATCACGCTGCACACACAAAAACTAACTACATGTATAGCGAGAAGACAAACGACAAACATTATGGCCTCTGCGTAATGTATCGACTCATATCAGCCTGCGCATTCCGTCTCAGGGGAATAGAGGTATAGAGTAATGATTCCTGAAACAGAAAATCCACGGTTTGGCGAAAAGTGTCTATCCGTGTTAGCCTGTGCGGCATGCTTAGGCTGATCCGGGTCGGTATTTTACGCAGAGACCACACTGTAGCTTTTTTCGCGGGACCGCTCAATTGTTTACTCAGATCTGTCTGGCATGTGCGCAGTCCGGTCAGCATTAGCAACAATCGCCGAAAACTTCTGTCACAAATTCGAGTGACTAGTAATTGTTTAACCCCTATTCCTCTGAGGTCCTTAAATTGACATCGTCTCAATACATCTTTGACAAGCCCTTGATTCCTGCAGAATACGAAACGGGAAACGAACAGAATATATAGACAAAAATTAAACTGCACGAATATGTGTACAGAAAAAGGGTTTTAAACTTGATTGTCATTTAATGTAGCTTGCGTCCTGATCTAACGTACATTTCTGAGGTTTGGTTTCTTAAGTAGTGACACACATACATTTACTAGTTGTCGATATAAAATGACAGGTGCTTGTTGAAGTCACACTTTGTTACATTTCCAACCTTCATAAGTTATCAACCTTTATTTTTTCGTAAAAAAACAATTTCGTGTCACTTGAAATAAATGTTTGTGTACGTTTAACAATACATTTAAGTGTTTTTATGAACGCATTAGTGAATTAACATTTAGTGATTTAAAAGTTTAATATCCCTTTTAGAGAATTTTAAAACATTATTTACGTTTTATATATGATACACAAATAGCTGCGTTTAAAAAGGTATATGAAATGGCGAAGAAAATTATTTTAAAATTAATAAATTCAAATTTTTGAATTCGTTATTTACGTATATGAAATCTATATCATGGTGCAGGTAATTTTTCTTTTATTTCAATTTTAATGTGGTTCTAATTTTATAAAAACATCCCTTTAAACGAGAAACGAAATGATGTTCTCTTTAGCAACACTGTTATTAACGTAAATACGCCTGTTTTTACGTAGAACTGAATTGACGTTAGTACAAAACATGTAGCGATTAAACAGTTTGATAGTCATTCTAAGTCTTCTATCAGGCTAACGCTGATTGTGTTTTATGCTTGTATCCGATCGAATATACCCATTGCGTATGTGACATGTGTAATATAACATGACCAAATCACTTTTTTGAATTCATCCGCGAATGTTTACAAAATGGCTGAGAACATGTATCCGGTAAACACAAACGTCATGAAGGATGGACGAGGTAAAGTGACCATTATCGGTCATAGAAATATGTTTTTGTGATTAGTTAACAGTTTATTAAGTATAACACTAAACGCGAAAACACGATATTCTTGTTGTGTTTCGTCATGTGATGAAACGAATCTGACATAATTTGTCATTTCAAAGGCTCGCTTGATAACATACTTCTCGAACTCGTTTAATAAAACTTTATATGAAATAACAAATCATGTTAGATCCTATATTTGTAATATGGCTATGACATGAAATTCATGGAATTGGGTTTGTTAAATAGCGTTTAAAAACGAAACAAACGACGCTTGTTAGTCCAGCTGCGCACACATTGTGCTTTACTCAAACAATACGCATACGCCGCTGCAGCAGGCGTCTTTTAACCCTTTCCCACAAACAACAAATCTGCAGCAGACGACTTTGAAAACATCTCAACAATACTATGGAAAATCTCCCTAATGAAGACATACATATTGTGTCAATAGGAGAAATTGCTCGTTTTGAGCAATTTCTTCTTTTGTCACAAAGTTTTCAAAAGTCCTCTGCTGCAGAGGCGTCATAAAGCGTCTACATGAGGGAAAGGCTTAACATTGTAGCATAGACAACAGTTTGTTCTTAATGAGCAAGTGGGTTTTTTTTTGTAACAACAGTTTCATCTCTAATCAACATTTACACTCTCATTTTAAAGAGATTTTCCATATCTTTACACGGAGAAATTAAATGTTGTTTTACTGCATACTTGTTTCATGCGGGAAAGGGTTTAGTTTTAAGGTTTTTATGATATCTAAGTAGTGTACAGGTTGCTTTTGGTAACAGTTCTTCCCTTTAACCCTTCTCTCATACGACAATTCTGCAGCAGACGAGTTTGAACATATTTTGTCAAAACATGGAAAACATCTATAAATGAATGGATAACCTATGACTAAAAGAGGAAAACATTGTGTCAAAAGGAGAAATTGCACGTTTTGTGCAATTTCTTCTTTTGTCACTATGTTTTCAAAAAGCCGTCTGTTGCAGAGGCGTCAGAAAGCGTCTTTCTTAGGGAAAGGGGGTGGGTAAAGAATGTGGACACTTTTTTCACATTAGGTTTCAAATTTATCATATGATGCGAACATGCTCTAGGGTTTATGTATTCATAGATTAAATTAATTTATCTTCTAATATGACCCTCAATTATGTCAGCACCAGCTGAGTTCAATGAAATTATTTGTATATTAAAACGGAAATAATTGAAAGCCCGGAAGAAAATTAACAAACAGTCTTTGTATGTTCGTTTTCGTGTCGTTAATCTACTGTTCTTCTCTATGAATTGATGGTTTAACGGTTTAAAATTACAAGTATTACTAATATTATTTGATATATTTTAATTGTTAGTTCTTACACCCAAGGGATCTAAATTGCTCGCATCTACTAACGAAGTGGTATGATATTGTCTCGTCATTTCATAGATTTATGAGCGGTTCCCCCCCCCAGGAAATTCCAATCTCATAACAAGTATGGAAGAAGAGCTGCCCGATTGCATATTAACTGTTTTAAAAGATATATTGAGTCGTAATCCTTCTTCAACTAGTGGGGTAAGCGTCTGGTCTTCTGTCAGAAGAGTTTGGGTCGTAGTTATTCTATATCTAGTGCAGCTATGCGTCTAGTCTTCTGTCAGAAGATATTGGAGCGTTATTATTCTACAACTAGTGGGCTATGTGTCTGGTCTTCTGTCAGAAGATTTTGGGTCGTAGTTATTCTACAACTGTTGGTTATACATCTAATCTGTTGTAAGAAGATTTTGAGTCGTAATTATTCTACAACTAGTGGGCTATACGTCTGGTC
>JAUELF010287117.1:0-10195 GCA_031471495.1 Clinocardium nuttallii | reverse complement strand
CGTCTATTGTATATCCATGGGAGAATTCGCATTCGTCTATTGTATATCCATGGGAGAATTCGCATTCGTCTATTGTAGATCCATGGAAGAATTCGCATTCGTCTATTGTATATCCATGGGAGGATTTGCATTCGTCTATTGTAGATCCATGGAAGAATTCTCATTCGTCTATTGTAGATCCATGAGAGAATTCGCATTCGTCTGCTTGTAGATCCATGGGAGAATTCGCATTCGTCTATTGTACATCCATGGGATAATTCTCATTCGTCTATTGTATATCCATGGGCGAATTCCCATTCGTCTGCATGTAGATCCATGGAAGAATCCCCATTCTTCTGCTTGTATATCCATGGGAGAATTCCAATTCGTCTGCTTGTAGATCCATGGGAGAGCTCGCATGCGTCCGCATGTAGATCCATTGGATAATTCCCATTCGTCTGCTTGTAGATCCATGGGAGAGTGCGCATGTGTCCGCATGTAGATCCTTGGGATAATTCTCATTTGTCTGCATGTAGATCCATGGGATATTCGCATTCGTCTGCATGTAGATCCATGGGAGAATTCGCATTCGTCTGCATGTAGATCCATGGGAGAATTCGCATTCGTCTGCTTGTAGATCCGTGTGAGTTTTGTGTGTTGGTGTGAGCAAACCAGGACATGCATGAGTAGGTGAACTGGCCGCCGTGATATGACTGAGAAATTGTTAAAAACGGCGTCAACCCAATCAATCAATCAATCAATCAATCAATCAATCAATCAATCAATCAACTGTGTCATTGGTGCTCAACACGGGACACGTAACTCGAAACCTCCAGATGCTACTCAAATACTTTTACAGTACTATTGCAATGTGCCTACCGAAAATGCTCATTTTCAGTTTTAAATGTTTGCAGCCGAAAATGCTCATTTTCAGTTTTAAATGTTTGCAGCCGGAAATGCTCATTTTCAGTTTTAAATGTTTGCAGATATGACAAGACCCAAAATCGCCTGACGGTACTCATTTTCAATCGATGTGTAAGTAATTCTGTGAATTCTACTAGGTACCTTTCTATATAATACGTTAAATCCAGGGAGATAACTACGATAACATATTCAAATAAATATGGTTGTAGTTAGCTCCCTTACATTAGCATAAAAGAAGGATAGGTACGAATACTATCTTCTCTTCAGGTTGCGAACTCATTTAGCATTTTGCTTGTTCATTACGTCATATTATAGTATAGCTAACACTATGAAAAATAAGCATACACATATGCGAGGTCTTTCTATAAAGGACTATAGGGGTCCGAAACTATGAAACTCTGATAGAAATAACACGATTGACCTAGATATTTTAAACAAATGATCTAGATTGCAGACCAATCAAAAGTTGTATTTAATGAATAATAGCGAAGAAATAAAGGAAATTAAACGTCTTGACTGGTTCACAGTTAAGTTGGCGATCCTACGAGAGGCACTAATAAGGTGAAGTTTTAAAATGAAAATTTTAATGTTCTGCATACTAACCTTTAATTCCTTTTCCTTAAAAAAAACCCCCAAAACCCAGTGAAAACGTATGAAATAAATTATTTAAAGCAAAATATTAATTATTTTTGAAACATGATAAGTTTTCAGTTATTTATCGTCAATTGAAAAGTTTATCTTTTTTAAAGATATTTCTTGTTTAAAATGTTCCCCAATGAAAAGTGACTCCTGTGGTCTGATCGACATCATAACAATATTCGTATTAACGTTTAACAACGTTTTAACGTATTAACAACGTAGTAACATATTAACGTATTAACACATTAACGTATTAACGTATATATGGTGTTCTATATGGGAAATGCTTAGAAAGTGTGACAATTGATGACTGAAGTTGGTCGATTTACATGGAAACAAGGAATTTATTTAGTGTATTGTGACCTATAGCTTCTATTTATAGCACGAGTGTGTATATCATACGGTATTGAGGGGAAAACTCCACGCCGGGTACCTGTGGTCTGATCGACATTTACGTCAAAGGGAAGCAATTCATTTTCCATAGGCGACCATTATAGCATTATGGGTTATGGTTCGTTAATAAACAATGATAGAACACATATGTACCTGTATCAAATTAAAGCCATTCTTAGAACTACCAAAAAAGACCAACAAAATGTTATCATCACTGACCAACGAAGGAGCTAGGAGGTCAAATCAAAGGTCACCCTTATCCCGCAATGAATTTTACTTCCAATTTCAGAAAACACAGCATGTTCTGAAAATGGCTCTTTATGTGTCAATATAGCTAAAAGTAAACACTATTGTTATTAAAAATCAGTCAGAGGTTATTCAACTTTATAAAAATTACTTTTAACTTACAACAAAATCATTATTGTCCAATGGGAGCCAACCTCAGTCTCGTATATTCATCTGAAATTCCCTGGACAAAATTGTCTGCCGGGCAAGCCGATCCGATTTACTTCCCTTTGACCTCATAACAGTATTAACGTATTTCCATGGACGAGGCCTGTTGAATAGAATGCCGGTTTGGACAATTGATATTTTACCATTCTGTAAGGCTTCTGGGAATCGGTTAATACCAGAAAATAAGAAAGGTTTTATTACCAGAATCATCATTCATCTAAAACTCCCGAATGTACGACTTTGTTACCTCATTAAATTTCTAGTTTTAGAAATCACAGCGGATGTAAGTGTATATAAATAACTAAGAAGAGAAACGCACCATTCGCATTCAAAATAGTTTCCTATTTACTTTAATAGACTTTATTTTTTAACATTTTGATCATAGAAAATTTAAGATAGAAAATATAATTATATAATATTATCAACGTCGTATAAAATCGATTCAAGAAAAACGACACATTCCAATATATGGGTTTTCATATTCGTCATCGTTATCTTCAACAACATCAGCGTTCTCATCTATGTTTCCTAAATCCTCGAAGCTATCTGCGTTGATTTCATCATCCACAACATTTCCAATACACAACATACATAGAGGACACTGACACGGCTCTTTGATCTCTTCTTTAAGGGTATGTGTCATATTCTCTTCTCTTTTGGCATCTGTTTCATCTACAGCATTGCTGTCGTCACTTGATTCCCAATCATCAGCATTATAATAATCATCATCTTCATCACAATCATCATCGTCATTACTTTCTCCTGTATCATCATCATCATCATCATCATCACAATCATCATCGTCATTACTTTCTCCTGTATCATCATCATCATCATCACAATAAACATCTTGTTTATCTATTTCTTCACCGTCATCACAATCATCATTAATTTCTCCTGCAACACCATTACAATAAACATCTTCTTTATCTACTTCTTCCGCATCATCGTCTACTTCTTCCTCATAATCGTCATCATCATATTCATCATCATCATCATCATATTCATCACCATCATCATCATCATCAGTGTAGTCATAATATGTGTCGTCATCCTCATCACTCCTGCTATCAACATACAAACGCCTGACCGTGATCGTTTCCGTCTGAAATTCAGAAAAAATGAGATTAGTGTTAATGCTTTTTCTCGTTTCTCCACACGGAAACAGATTAGCATCATGGAAAACATTTCTGAAAAAGAAGCGATTAAAAGTGGTTCAAACCTATTCTTGACTGTTATTTTTTTATTTTTTTATTTTACAGGAAAAATTGTTTGTTTCAAAGTAAGATTGAGTTACATTACATGTATATACATTTTCATTGAATTAACACCAAACTATCTGAACACAGAGTGGAATATGTCAAGAGTGAACATAACTCATTTTAGAATTCATGAATGGAAATTCATAAATTGAGCCGTCCCGCGAGAAAAACCATCATTGTGGACTCTGCGTAATGTATCGACTGGATCAACCAAGCTTGTCACGCAGGCTTACCCGGGTATACACTTTTCCCCTATTGTGGATTTTCTGTTTCAGGAATCATTACTCTATACCTCTCTCCCTCTGACGGGATGTGTCGGTCGGATCAGTCTGCGCAGGCTGATCTGGGTCGAAACATTACTACGCAGAAGCCATAATGTTGGTTTTCTCGCGCTCTGTCAATCCAGGGGTTGTGAGTTCGAATCCCGGCTCGGCCAACTTTTTTTCCGACGTTTGACAATGCGAAATGCGTCATTTGTCTTCCACCAATGGGCTAAGTCTATGTGGAAAAGCAGCCAATTGCTTGGGAAGATTGTTGTGTGGAGTACTGGTGTGAGGAAACCAGGAAACACATGAATAGGTGAACTTGCCGCCGTGATATGACCACAGGCATCTGAATTTTTATAACAGCAAAAAATGCAGAAAATACAAATTACCTCGTTAAATTTCTCAAAAAGTCTCTATATATTGTCTATACGCTATTATAGAATGATTGTAAAATAATTTGGGGAATCCCGCACGTGTTACTATAAATAGCCCCTCTATACGTCCATACAGTGTAATAATAATTATTTTTTGCTGTTATAGAAATTCAGATGCCTGTGATATGACTGAGAAATTGTTAAAAATGGCGTTAGATCCCAATCAATCAATAAATCAATCTCGCGGGACGGCTCAAGTGTGATTATATTTATTGATTGATTGATGTTGCAAGAAAATCACTGCGGTCAGTTCACTAAACCACGTGTGTCTTCACTTTCTCATACCAGTACTCATAACGACAGTATGTTCATAGCAACTACGCTGCTTTTAGCACTGTTACACTGTTAGCCCCGCGGTGGACTGTTCGCACTCACATCCCCTGGGTCGCTATCGACTGAGCTACGTGGACTGGGTAAACGTGATTAGAGACAAAGATAATACGTACCTCCGTCAGTGTCTCGACTAACGTCAGTGATACTATATTCATTATGAGCCGTGCTTGTCCCTGTCTGTCATATGTTCGAGTCTGTTGACAACTGAAGGTATATCCGTGTCGTTTTTCCATTCGTATCCTGATGTCGGTCTTTGTAAGAAACATCTGATCAGGGTTAAACGAGTTGCCATCCAAAACTGCCAAGCTATTCACCTGAAAATAAAGGTGTTAAAGGTTATCGTTGGGTTTATTCCTATATGAATGTTTGGTATATACGGTAATACAGGTGGATATTTTGTAAAATATTGTCAATCTGTGCTAACAGATAGTTATATTAATATTAATAATACTAATAATAATATAGGACACTCATTTGACATATTAAACCAAATTGAGCGAAACATGAACAAACGTGCGTTACATATTGTCAATCTGTGCAAAATGATAGTTATATTAAAGTAGGGCTGAGTGACCTATCTGTATATTAACCAAAGGTTAAATACACGTTTGATCGCATACAGTGTATGTTTAACACACAAGAGGAGCCGAATAATTGAAGACCAAGAATCGACTTCGAGAATATTTCCCCGAATACCTGCGTAGGTAACAGTTTACTGGAAATAGGCAAAGTAGCTTCCACTCAGAAGATTAAGTAAGGCGTAGTCCATATGCTTTTCTAAAAATAATAATTATGTTCCTAATACTCGTATGGGTAAGATACTTAGATCTACATACGTTTTCCGCTAAATACTTTGATGATTTAAAGACATATTCAAAGTGTTAATCTGAGACCAACCCTGTTTCAATTTATATTATGTTGATTCAATAATGTTAATTGTTTATATTTGCAAATTTTAAAAAATAACAACAAACGATCCGTCTTATTGTAGACTTTGATCATTGCAAGCATATCAAAACTGTTCAAGTTAAATATATGTTTTATCTGTTATAAATTTAAAACAATCGCGTCGACCCTTTGTGAATAAATAAATGAATTAATTAATAAATAAAAACAAAAACAATGATCATCTGCACGTATAAACATTATGTCAAATCAAACTTGCCAATTTTATTTATTTAAGCTGGAGAGGAACATAATAAGTTTGTCCTATCGACCCATTCCAAAACGATGTAAAGTTGATTTTATGTTAATTTACGAAATAAAATATGTTTAAACTGAACTGACGATGAATTCAATGGTTATCAATGCCAAATATGTCCATAAGGAAATGAAAGTTAAAATATCTTACCACAACTGTGTGTTTTCGGATAAGATCATACCCATTCATATCCCCATGCAATCGTGTATCAGTATTTACATACTGCTTCACAAATCGTCCCGTTTGCATATTTTATTTCATTAATTTAGTGAGAGCTAAAAATGTACGTCTTCTCATTAATTTATAGAGTTTGCTTTTGTGACATTGTTATTGGATACGACGTAATCGACGTCATCAAAAGTACGTCATTGACGTTGATTTATTAACGCATGCGCTGTACAGTGAATCTCGGACTTAACGGCGATATTATAAATGAAGACTATCAAATGAAGGTTTAAGCTCGCACAGCCTTAGCTTTTACCTATATTTCAAACCATTTCTCCACATAGACATTTTTTGCAGCAGTCGACTTTGAAAACATCTGATTAAAAATATATGAAAGTATGTAAATTGAATAGAGTTGAAAACATTGTGTCAAAGGGAGAAATTGCTCATGTTGAGATTTTTCAAAAGTTGCTTGCTGCGGATTCGTCAAAATGCTTCAATATGTGAGTAATGGCTAATGTTAGGTGTAGCAATATATTAGCACTTGTACTGTGTTCATTTGTATTGTGTTTTACTCCGCTTTCAACCATTTTTTCCCCAGTTCTATTATGGCGTTTGAACGGTATGGCAAAAGTAGAAGTTGCTCTATTTGCCTCAATAATTTCAGCTCTAATCAATAATGGAAATTCCATTTATAGAAAGTTCCATATATATGCTTAGATGATTTCCAATTCGTCTGCTTACAAGTAGATCCATGGAAGAATTCGCATTCTTCTGCTTGTTGATCCATGGAAGAATTCTCATTCGTCTGCTTGTAGATCCATGGAAGAATTCCCATTCGTCTGCTTGTAGATCCGTGGAAGAATTCCCATTCGTCTGCTTGTTGATCCATGGAAGAATTCCCATTCTTCTGCTTGTTGATCCAGGGAAGAATTCCCATTCGTCTGCTTGTTGATCCAGGGAAGAATTCCCATTCGTCTGCTTACAAGTAGATCCATTGGCGAATTCGCATTCGTCTGCTTGTAGATCCATGGAAGAATTCTCATTCGTCTGCTTGTTGATCTAGGAAAGAATTCTCATTCGTCTGCTTACAAGTAGATCCATGGAATAATTCTCATTCGTCTGCTTGTAGATCCATGGAAGAAGTCCCATTCGTGTGCTTGTAGATCCATGGAAGGATTCCCATTCGTCTGATTGTAGATCCATGGAAGAATTCCCATTCATCTGCTTGTAGATCCATGGAAGAATTCCAATTCGTCTGCCTGTATATGCATGGAAGAATTCCCATTAGTCTGCTTGTAGATCCACGGAAGAATTCCCATTCGTCTGCTTGTAGATCCATGGAAGAATTCCAATTCGTCTGCATGTAGATGCATGGACGAATTCCCATCCGTGTTTGTAGATCCATGGAAGAATTCCAATTCGTCTGCTTGTAGATCAATGGAAGAATTCACATTCGTCTGCTTGTAAATCCATGGAAGAATTCCTATTCGTCTGCGTGTATATCCATGGAAGAATTCCCATTCTTCTGCTTGTAGATTAATGAAAGAATTGCCATTCGTCTGCATGTAGATCCATGGAAGAATTCCCATTCGTGTGCTTGCAGATCCATGGAAGGATTCCCATTCGTCTGCGTGTAGATCCATGGAAGAATTCCCATTCGTCTGCATGAAGATCCATGGAAGAATTCCCATTTGTCTGCATATAGATTAATGAAAGAATTCCCATTCTTCTGCATGTAGATCCATGGAAGAATTCCCATTATTATGCTTACAAGTAGATCCATGGAAGAATTCCCATTTGTCTGCCTTTAGATCCATGGAAGAATTCCCAATCTTCTTCTTACAAGTAGATCCATGGAAGAATTCCCATTCTTCTGCCTGTAGATCCATGGAATAATTCCCATTCTTCTGCCTGTAGATCCATGGAAGAATTCCCATTCGTCTGCATGTAGATCAATGGAAGAATTCGCATTCGTCTGCTTGTTGATCCATGGAAGAATTCGCATTCGTCTGCTTGTAGATCCATGGATGAATTCCCATTCGTCTGCTGGAAGAATTCCTATTCGTCTGCTTACAAGTAGATCTATGGAAGAATTCCCATTCGTCTGATTGTAGATCCATGGAAGAATTCGCATTCGTCTGCTTGTAGATCTATGGAAGAATTACTATCGTCTGCATGTAGATCCACGGAAGATTTCCCATTCGTCTGCTTGTAGATTAATGGAAGAATTTCTATTCGTCTGCTTACAAGTAGATCTATGGAAGAATTCCCATTCGTCTGCTTATAGATCCATGGGAGAGTTTCAATTCGTCTGCTTGTAGATCCATGGGAGAATTTCAATTTGTCTGCTTACAAGTAGATCCAAAGGAAGTCAGTTGCATTGGAAGATTGTTATGTGGAGTATTTTGTAGAAAGTCAGGAAAAAAATGTTAGGTGAACTGAAATACCATTGAAAATACAAGTCAATCAATCAATCAACCATGTCAGGCAGTATCAATTATTTTTATTACTAGTTTAAAACTGATAACTGGCATTTGAAATCAGAACATTATTCAAAACCTTCACATCAAGTGTTGTTTTCCATCAACATCCCTGGAAATCTCAGTCCGTTATCCCTCTCCCACTTGCAGACGCATTTTGAAGCAATAGCAGCAGGCGACTTTTGAAAGAGTGTGACCAAAGTGAACACAGCCCATGATGAGTTATTTCCCCATTGGCCACAATTTAACAATTACGGGGGGGGGGTTTACAGTGGGTAAATGTCCCATGTCCCATGGCGTTTTATCCTATTGGGGTTAAACTCTCGTGGTAGCCCAGTTTGACGTGAATCTGCTACTTCAAAACTTCTAACATATCCATTGGGATTATAGGATAGCATGTGTGAAAATGTAGACCTACATCAACACTGACAGCTCAATCTCAATATTATGTAACAGCAACAACAACAATAACAACAACAACAAGAAAATGGCGGCGCCCATAGGTATCTTTGTTCATTTTTGATAATTAATTTTCTTAATTCACTGTGGTCCAGGGTTGTGTGTTCACAGATGACAAACTTTTGGCAAAATATATTCAGCAATGTATGAATGACATCCGAACGAGTTATTTGTAACAGCAGCTCACAGTTTTTGTTGTGATTAACGGGAATGTTCAACTGGTGTATTCGCCCACACACCGATTCGTATCTCGCTAGAATATTTTGCGAATATTGTCGTGTATTAACTGGCATTTTAACCTGTTATTTCGTTTATCGACACAATTATCTAAGTAAATCATGCAAGCAAGACGAATCCCACATTACTAAAACTTCTTTTATTTTGAAAAGTCACCAAAACAAAAAAACTATTTCAAAATATGACCGACTTTGATTTGTACAACATTTGAACAAGTTGAAATGAAACCAAATTGATTGTAGAGCTGTCAAAAACTCTGTTAATCAGATTTTATGCAGTCATGTAACAGCGTAATATTAGGAATTACTGAATAGTAAATCCTAATTAAAAATACAGCAGACAATGTTTACTTTGATGCAGTCAGGTAATTGAAGCACATACTTCACAATGGGGCATTAGAATGTACTTTAACAAAATGTTTTGATTGATGCTTGCACATTATTCACTCATTAAAGGTAGGGGATGGAAGTGTTTTCTTGCTTTTTTCAGGTGGTGATGAGATTTTTTTGCGTCATGACTCATATAATTCTGTTTCATGACATGGTTGTTATAATCAGGGACATAGATCGACAAGATGCTTGAGTCGGCATCATTTAGATGCTTTATGCATTTCATTTGTCTCCAATTAGTCAGTGTTGTAATGAGACTGACATCAGGAAATATAAAATTCTAAAACATGCCGAACACTGTTTTAAATTTCTCTCTCAACTAGAAGCTCTTTAGGATAAGGTAGTTTCCTACCCAAATCCCGGTCAGTTAAACACTTAAAAAAGTATTTTTCTGTTTATTTTTTTGAAAGAGAGCAAGTCATTGAGTTGAATATAATTATATATTGAAATTCTCTTTAAAAACGGAATTAGTAGTATTTTTCATATATACAGTGAACTCGGCAGTTCCGGGTCAGTAACCAAATTAACGAAGCTTGTCTCTTTGAAAGGAAAGTTGAGAGAAATAAAACTACATAAAA
>JAUELF010287106.1:0-10196 GCA_031471495.1 Clinocardium nuttallii | reverse complement strand
TTGATTGATTGATTGGGGTTTAACGCCGTTTTTAACAATTTCTCAGTCATGTCACGGCGGCCAGTTCACCTACTCATGTATTTCCTGGTTTTCTCACACCAGTACTCGCACAACAATCTTCCCAAGCAACTGGCTGCTTTTCCACATAGACTTAGCCCATTGGTGGGAGACAAATGTCACATTGACTCTTGTCAAACGTCAGAAAGAAAGTTGGCCGAGTCGGAATTCAAACTCACGACCCCTGGATTGACAGCCCTCGTCGCTACCGACTGAGCTAATGGGGCTCAGCTAGGGAAAGGGTTTATCTTCTTTTGTTAGTGAAGCTTTACATGAAGTTTCATTGAATTCAAGTTAATTGTTGCTGAGAAATAGCCTGGACAAAAGCGGGATGGAGAGACTAACGAAACAGTACAGTATGTTTATGCTCCCATGAAATGTTATCAGGAGCATAATAATCGATGATAATATTGTGTACAAGGAGAAATTTTAATCGTATATATATATGTAGCTACACATCATTGTTAAATCTAAAATGTTGATGTTTATTTACCACGGAAATTTGATTAATTACCACCAAACCAGTGAAGAACTTCATAAACCTTTACATAAGCAGTCTGATCAGAATTTTCACTGTTTTAAAATGTCGATTAATAAATCTTCTTGAAGTAACACTGGTTACAATTTTTGAAAGTGTGAGCTTATTTGGAGATAAACACAGGTCACAAATATCCTAAGATGTAAATAACTGTGTCAAGGCTTATACGCGATCCATCTTCTCTCAAATTTTTCATAATTATAGATGAACTCATTTTCAAAGTAATGTTTGTATATATATATAATTATATTTATATATATCAATCTTACCCGGTTTCGTTTGTACTCCTGAACAGACATTTCAAAAAGTTGAGCATTAGTAATTCCTATACCACAAAACATCAGGTATTTTCTGAACACCTAAAATGAAACATGATATATTTGAAATTGAAAAGAACAATATTAGAAGAACACAAGTTATATGAGCCATCATGCTAGAAAACCAACATTATTGCATCTGCATAATGTATCAACCCAGATCAGCCTGCTCAGACTGAGCCGGGGTGACACATTCCTCCCAGAGAGATAGAGGTATAGAGTACTAAGAGTAACGATTACTAAAACAGGAAATGCACAGGAGGCGAAAAGTGTCTGTCCAGGTAAGCATGCGGCATGCTTAGGCTGATCAAGGTTGATACTTTACGTGGAATCCCCAATGTTGGTTTTCTCCTGGGACGACTCAAATATAGACAAAGTTAAAGCAATGACATCTTTGTTTTCAGCATCATTTCCATTCAAACTTTTTGAAAGGGATCTATAGATAGAGAATTGATTGCATCCAATTCATACATTAATTGAAGAGTTCTTCATACATGTTTTATAACGAAGGAAAATTAACTGATTGATAGGGGTTTAAAATAACACTGTTATCAACAATATTTCAGTCATATCACGACGGCCAGTTCACCTTCTTATGTGTTTCCTGGCCATCTCACACCAGTTTCCACACAACTGTATTTCTAAGCAACTTGCTGCTTTATAATCCACATAGACTGTGAGCCCATTGGTGAAAAACGAATGCACTTGCCACAGTGATTTTTGTCAAACGTCGGAAAGAATGTTGACCAAGCTTGTGTTCAAACTCACAACCCCTGGATTAGCTGATAAACAATTGTACCAAAACAAGAGTGCCTGGATGGACACATACATTTGAGCCGTCTTGTGAGAAAACCAACATTATGGCATCTGTGTAATGTATCGACCCAGATCAGCTTGCACAGACTGATCCAGGCCAATACATTCCGTCTCAGGGGGCTAGAGGTATAGAGTAATGATTCCTGAAACAGAATATCCACAGGAGGTGAAAAGTGTCTGTCCGGGTTAGCATGTACGACATGCTTAGGCTGATCCAGATCGATACTTTACGCAGGGACCCCAATGTTGGTTTTTCTCGCGGATGGCTCAGTTGTAGCCAGCCAATAAGTGAAAAGTCACAGTGTGACAGAGAGACAGGCAACAGGGAAGTGATCCCAATGTCAGTATGTGTCAACTAGCCTAAAGGTAGGCAATATAAACTTAGAAAAACACTCCTGTAAAAATACTATTGAAGACAGATTTTGAGGATAAAAAATGATCTGTACTACTACAGATTTATATATAAATCACATGTTTCTTCCCTGAAACTGACAACATTCATGATTTGATGCCTAAGCCCTTTGCAACAGACAAGTTCATTGGAAAGGAGAAACTGAACAAAATTCAAATGTACTTTTTAAATAGTTGTTCAACTTGGCATCAAAATCATAGTAGATCTATTTCTCATTATCAATATTAACATGCGTTTTTTCAGAAGCGTTGATTGTAAAAATGGCATATATGTATAAATTAGCCGTCCCGTGAGAAAACCAACATTATGGCATAGATCTGCGTAATGTATTGACCAGATCAGTCTGCACTGTTTATCACAGACTGATCTGGCCAACACATTCCGTCTCAGGGGGATAGAGGTATAGAGATCTATGATTCCTGAAACAGAAAATCCGCAGGAGGCAAAACATGTCTGTCCTGCATGGCATGCTTAGGCTGATCGGGGTCGAGAATTTATGCAGAGTCCATAATGTTGGCTTTCTTGCGTGATGGCTCAAGATTATATCATAATGGTTAAACGAAAAAAAGTTCTTACATCAATGTCACTCTCGTCAAAATGATGATCTCCTGTAACCTTGTTGATGATTTGTGCGACCCCTATGACCTCACTGTCATAATTCAGAATAGGCATGCATAGAATACTGTGTGTCCTGTAGCCAGTCTTTTTGTCAATTTCTTTATTAAATCTGGGATCCTAAAGGAGATTCATATACATGTATGGTAATTATATTGGTATGATATTAATTAATCATTGTTATTGCAGAATCAAACACTGATAAACAGTGTTATTTGTGGATGCTCATTAGGATCTAAAAAAAAAAAAATCTTCTTTAATTAAGAAATAAAATTTAGAAAATGGCTAATGAGCAATCCATTATCAAATAGAGCTCAGACAATTTAGGAGAAGTTAGCTCTGTAAAAATTCAAAATTAACTTTAAAAAGTCATCAATCAACAGAAATCAAATGTGTTATCTGGTATGCCAGAATGTAATGAATGTAAAGTTCCTCTGGCCTATAAGGCTAAAATATTTGAAGCAAATTATCCTTGAAAGGGCCAGTCAAGTGCTGATCCCCCAAGAGTTATCCCTTTCCCTCATACGATAATTCTGCAGCAGACGACTTAACATATTTTGTCAAAAAATAGAAAATCCCTATAGTTATTGATTGATTGGGGTTTAACGCCGTTTTTAACAATTTCTTAGTCATATCACCTACTCATGTGTTTCCTGGTTTTCTATCACCAGTATTCCACACAGCAATCTTCCCAAGCAACTGGCTGCTTTTCCACATAGACATACATGTATATATATAGACGAATGACGCATTGACTTTTGTCAAACATCGGGAAGAAAGTTGCCCGAGTCAGGATTCGAACTCACAACCCCTGGATTGACAGCCAGCATCTATGTTGTGCAATTTCTTCTTTTGTCACTATGTCTGCTGCAGAGGCGTCAGAAAGCGTCTATATCATATGAGGGGAAGGGTAAATTCAATGAAAGATTATTTTGTAATAGTCTAATTGGTATTTAATTTTTGTTACAGTTTCCTGTAAGATTAAATTAAGGTGTTAAAACATAGAAAAGTATGAAATACAACTTTGAGAGAAAATGGGGAAAATAGTTGAACATTAGTAATAAAATTAACTATTTCCCACATACCTATATATGCTTTCTGACACCTCTGCAGAAACTGTTGAAAACATTTTGCCACAATGTTATAAACTCTATTCAATAATTTAATATAAATTATTTTTTAATAGAGATTTGATTATATTTTTGTCCATACGGTTTCAAAGCCATCTAGTGCAGAATTGTTGTATGAGGGCAAACTTGGGTTACTATTTCTCTTTCCAATTATTTGTTGTTGTTTTCTATTGAATATATCTCTTTCTCAAAATGCGTTTCCCCTTTAAAAGGGACTATTGAGTACATTAACCCTGAAACAGATGACTTTCAAAGTTTTAACACTTTTGTACCTGAGACAACTTTTGAAATAATTGTGGGTAAAGGGGAAATTGTTCAAACAAACAATTTCTCCTTTTCTACAATGCTTTCAATCAAGTTTCTAAGTGATACAAGTCCAAATTTCCAGATGCGGCATAGTTAAACCATTTTTTTTTTAAACTAACCCTCATACAACAATTCTGCAGCATACAACATTGAACATATTTTGTCAAAAAATAGAACATTTCTATAATTGAATGGAATAACGCATGACTAAAAGTGGAAAACATTGTGGCAAAAGGAGAAATTACTCGCTTTGAGCAATTTCTTCCATTGTCACTATGTTTTCAAAAAGCTGTCTGCTGCAAAGGCGCCAACAATCGTCTATATTCATGAGAAAAAGGGTTAACTTACCTCATAAGCATCTTTGATATTAATCAGCTCTTTTGATTGGGCCACCGTTCCAGCTATACCCTTCCCAAATGGTACTTTAATCTCCATCTCTTCACTATGAAGAGATTCCTCAAGGGTGGATGTATCAGTCACATCAAAGAGTTTTGACACCAAATGTCTATTATCTTTTGAGCCTCTCACTAAGAACAAACTACCCCTGTCACTTCCAGTCAATACACTCACATTTCTAAGAATTTTATGACAAAGGACGTTCACATCCAGTTCACTTGCAATGTCCCTAATGAGTTCCATGAATAGTTCTGATTCACTCATTTGCAGCAGTTTTTGTTTATTTATTTTTGATGTTTTTCGTACTTTCACCAATCCATCCACATAGTTTTTAAACATATTTGTGGTAATGGAATTTCTAGCTGTCCCTGAAAACTTTGGTGGATTTGGATGCACTGATTCAATTTCCTTGATCCTTTGCATGAGATCAGGTGTTGCATGCTTTTTTAGCCAATTTTCTAAAAATTCTGCATTCCCTAAAAGGAAGCTCTCAACATCCTCTTCCTTGAGGTTAGTTGTGCAGTTTATATTTGATGTATTATTCTCCATCTTGACAGGTTTTTTTTACTAGGCTGCCTTGTAGATGACCTGTCACCAATGTGATGCCTTCAAGGCCAGTTTTCCCAAACTATACAAATCTCATGACCTGCAAAAAAATAAATTCATTTAAAAATTTATAATACAGACTGTCTAGAATAGGAGAAATATAGTAACTACCTATTGTATCACAGCAGGTTCCGGAGTTTCTCAACAGTGGCATTTCCTATTGTAACTATATAACACAATGTCATGCTTCCTGATTTTGTCATTACTGATCTTGCAATCCAGAAGTCATGCTTTTCCATCAGTGCAAAAACAAAGGGAAATGTCAAGATTCTTGGAGAGTATGACACATTTTTATTGTTTGTACTATTCAAAGTAATATCTTTTACATGCACTCACCCTTTCCAAACAAAAAGTTTAATTGTTTAGTAGAAATTAAGTTAATGGGTTTTTATTATATCAATACGGCTAGAACTTAGAAGTATGGAAAAAACCCATATATTTTGCCTAAAGACATGTTTGAGATGTTTTTTTGTTTATTAAATGATGTTACAAAGCCTTTGAAGATATGTTCTACTCACTCTGAAACATCATTTTTGTCAACAGAAGTGGATCTAATATATTCATGGGCAAAATGTTATTGTTTTGATACTGTGGTCCTTATTTTCTTCCATACTATCTATTATTAAATGATGTCATGTGATTTTCAGTTTCTGTGATATTAAAGGCATTTAATAGTTCTCTAAGAACGTTGCAAATGGATTAGTCGCCCTTCCAAATTTAACCCACGCTGCGACTTGTCAACAAATACAAGTAATAACATAAGAGAAGGACCATAATAAGCCATAGGCTTTCCAGCGGTCTCGGAACAGTAAGTAACCGTTAGTAAGTTTGCAGTTAGAGGTCAGAACATGTAGGAATTATTATTTTGATTAGGACTAATATATTAAACAGTGTGTCCATGAATCTCGATTTTTTCGCCCCATAATTTTTAAGTAGCATGGAAGCCTATGACATCGGGGTTTCAAGGTCGAATCTGACAACATACTGTAGTGCATGCAAAAGAATACACTGGAGTCATGCTTACTGAGTCTGTGACATTCATGAACTATTAGTGAAATTGACTTGCCGGCTTACACCTGGCATAAGCCGGCTTACACCTGGCATAAGAATCGAACCCTCGAATTTTAATTCTAAATTTCTTGTCCAAGATTACCAATTACGCTATCAGGACAGAGATGTTTTAAACCAGTTACCACGACCAAAGTGTGCAGAGTTTAATCCCAAGTTTAACCGGTTGACTACTTATTAAGTCATGTTTACATACCAAACAATAGCTACGTTTTGTCTTGATTTAATTACATAGTCGATGTCTATGTTGTTGATTATCGGCTCCAGCAAAAAGAAAGAATGATAGTTTTACTACGTAGAGTTACGTAAATAACTAGGTATGTACATCTATTTTTTAATCGTATAATTTCTCTGTAAGATAATTTGCTTTTCGAAGAAATTCACGCGCCGCAATACTTTTTGTATTAATGACGCATACGGAAACTTAATTATCGGAAAGGAACGAAAAACGATGTCAAATATTAATAATGATTGGAAAGGAGAGCTGTTATATAAACTTACTGGAATTCTTACGAATAAATCATCCAATTATTTGCCTGTTCATTTACCCATTCGTTATTTGTTTTAAGCATATTAACTGTACGTATAACCCCATATTGTATATTGTATACTTGGGTGTAATAAAGATTATGTTCTGTTCTGTTCTGTTCGTTGGTTGATTCATTTACATTTATTGATTCGGATAAGATTTCAGAATCCAGCATTCAGGGGTATGTAAATCTAGTTTTTTTTTGTACAGAATAGTGGCATAAATCTAAATACCGTAAGGCACTAAATCAGAAAATTATTCCCTTATGCTCAGAACTCGCAGGAATCTGCTTCATAGAATATAGCCTAATCCTAAAGTGATAGTTCCCATCTTAGACCAGAAATGTCAGGGGCGTAGAAAGACATATTTTGGAAATACATCCATGTGATAAACTGATATAACACTCATTCATATACCGGACAGTCCCACTAAATATAAAACTGTCTTTATGTCTCAAAATATAAGTAACTAGAAATTTCCTTTAGGAAATGCCACTGTTGAGAAAGAAACACCTTCCTGTGTAAATGCATACGAAATTACAATACAAAATGATATAAAATAAATTATACAAAACAGCAGGCAGGGACGTAGATATGTCTTATATCTACGTCCTAGCTGAAAACAGTCAAACATACCATTATTGTACATACTATATAGAGTCCCTGATCATGTACATGTACATGTATAATTTAGACATATCACATCCAACTGGACCATTTTACGTTACTTGTTGTATGAATATGTAAAATATGTCTAAGCCTACAAGAGTCTTGAGCGAGAATCAGCCTAAGCATATATATTATGTCGCCTTCACCGCTTGTTTAGATATATATAAATAACATTTAAATATCATTAGTTTGCGTTAGATTACAGTAACTGACAGGGAGCTGGGATTTACGGCTTCGATCCCTACTCGTTGTCTGAAGCCTCTGCAACAGACAGGTTTTTTGAAAACATAGTGACTAAAAACGTTTATTTTTAAGGATGGAAAGAGAAGGATAGATGACATAAAACAAGATTCTAGCTTTTTATGCGAAATATTGAAAAGAGTTTTCAAGAGGTTTAAAACAAATCACGTCGCAATGTTAATTCTGTTGCCACGTCACTGATGTTGATGTATTACTGGACGGAAATTGTTTCTTTGCCCAAGTGCTTCCTATCTTACCAACTATGCAAAAACATCGCGCTGTTGTTTACCAATACTGATGTCCTGGAGCTAACGTTGAATAAAACAAATGAGCCGTCCCGCGAGAAAACTTACCGCGTAAAATATCGACCCGGATCACCCTAAGCATGCCGCGCAGGCTTACCCGGATAGACAATTTTCGCCTCCTGTGGGTTTTCTGTTTCAAGACTCATTACTCTACACCTCTACTCCCCTTAGACGGCATGTAACGGGACCAGATCAGCCTGCGGTGACTGATCTGGGTCAATACATTACATTAGGTCTACGCATGTATACACCACAATGTTTGTTTTCTCACGGGAAGGCTCAACTTCTTACCGGTAATACATCTCTTTGTTTCATCGTACTATACTTAACCATTATATCGCGTTTACAAACGTCTGGGAAAATGTTAAATTATAAAATATACAAATCGGCTAAATGACGACAAAGCCTAGGAACGCTTCGAGAGCAAACACACGCATTGAACGTTTAATTCTATTTAACAGTACCCAGTTCTTGGCAAAATGCTATATATACTTCCAGGAACCTGGGCCACTAATGGCCGTTTCAGTATATAGTCCCAGCAGGAACGTAGTTAAAAGAAAACGTCACGGAATGTAATCAGGGGATTTTCATTTTCTGAGACGACATAAATGAAAACAACTGGTTTAGGAATTTAGTTTTTATTATGAGTATATAATTAAGTATGTTTTGTAAAAGGGGCACCATAGAATTTTCAAAAAGAAAAGTAGCATTTGAAAGGCGTGATATCGGGGTTTCCTAATCGAATCTTACAACGTTCAGTAAAGTGTTTACCGCTATTGATAACAGTTACTATATTTATAAGTAAGATCCTCGGACGCGACATTACGGTCATCATGGAGTGCCCAAGGCACATTTTGTAGCCTAGTACTGGTGTGTTTACCCACGGATCATGAATAAGTGAACTGTCGCTGTGATATAACTAAAATAATGTCGAAAGCGGCGTAAAACCATAACTAAATAAATAAAAATATTTATAAGTAGCCAAATATATATAGAAGTCGGTATTTGTTGGGGGGGGTTCTGACTATAAAAGGATGGCTTATATATATACATACATATGTTATATCTAATATAAACGGCCCCTATGTCTCCAATCATACATCTCTTCTTTCGTTACGAGACGTTGTTATCTAAGTAACCTATTCTTTATAACATTTGAATTCAAGAGAAACCCTTTCTATTTGCACCATGAGCACATTTCATTAAAAAGTAATCTTGACAAATACGATTTAAATCAGTGAGTACAGAATAACCGTTTGGTCAGAGATTACTCCATGATGAATGTCTTGTTTTTGTTTGATTTGTGTTTCATACAGTTTTCAACAATATTTGAGCCGTCTCGCGAGAAAACCAACATTATGGACACTGCGTGAAGTGTCGACCCTGATCAGCCTTAGCATGCCGCACAGGCTCACCCGGATATACCCTTTTCGCCTCCTGTAGATTCTGTTTCATGAATCATTAATCTATCCCCTGAGACGGAATGCGTCAACCAGGATCAGCCTGCTGCGCGAACAGCGCAGGCTGATCTGGTTGATACATTACGCAGATGCCATTATGTTGGTTTTCTTACGGGACAGCTCATATATCTAATGAAAATAGAAAACACACTTAAAAAAAAGTACATGTTTACTTCAAACATTATATGGTAAAATGTTTACTTCAAACATTATATGGTAAAATGTTTGATTTAAAGTTAAAGTTATTACATCCACTAATTGTATAATAGTTAAGTCAGCTCTTAGGAAAGCAAAGCTGATCTAGTGGGAGCTTTAATTAAATCAAAACTGAAACAATTTGCTAATACTGAATTTTTTAATTCAATTATTTGCCTCTTTGGTTTGGTTTAAACTTATTTACTTTACATTGTTTGTGAAACAAACTTTCAGCTTATGTCTGCAATATGGAGACTTAACCAGTACTTGCGCTGATTGTCGTGAAAAAGTCAGAGGCTGCTGATCATGGGACTAAAAACTAGATGCATTGTCTTTTTAGCAATTTCTCCATTTGTCACAATGTTTTCAACTCAATTCAATTATATTAAATTTTACTAAAAGAGATTTTCAATATGTCTGTTAAGATGTTTTAAAGTTGTCTGTTTTGGTTTTGTTGTAACTGGGAAAGGGTCATGGTTGTCTGTTTTGGTTTTGTTGTCATTGGGAAAGGGTCATGGTTGTCTGTTTTGGTTTTGTT
>JAUELF010287095.1:0-10196 GCA_031471495.1 Clinocardium nuttallii | reverse complement strand
GAACTGGCCGTCGTGATATGACTGAGAAATTGTTAAAAACGGCGTTAAACCCCAATCAATCAATCAATCAATCATTTGGTTGTCAATATATAAGACTCAGCTCATGATCTTGACAGATTGTGACAGCCATTATTCCGACTTGAAGATCTTCCTTATCATGATTATGAACTTGGATTTGTTTCCCCATTGTAAATCGGTTTGTGATAGCAGTTGTGTGAGACTAGTATAATAGTTAAATATTAATTACGTATTTGAATAATACTTTGAATGAATGAATGTATATTGTTTTATGGCGCATCGACATCTAAGGTCATTTAGCGCGCGAATAAATTTAATTATTCATGATCCCTGGATAAACAAACCAGTACTAGGCTAGAAAATGTGCCTTGCCCGTGGGGAATCCACCATGACCGATTTGCCGCGACTGGGGATCAAACCAGGGACACCTTGTTTCGAAATCCCCGACGCTAACCACTCGACCACAGCGGATTCCTGAATAATACTTTGAAGATATATGCCTGTGTTTGGTCTCAAAGTAAAGTAATAGCCCTGTATCCTGCAGGCCTTGTCGGCGAATCATTTTATCCGACATATCCTCCGAAAAACATGGCTGCCAGTGGGAGGGAGGGGCTCATTTACCTTAAAAAGTATAAAGTAAAAACATTAAAACTGTTCTTATTCAAAAGGATTGGCCTAATTAAGATATGATCCTCTGCACAGTTTGTTCAAGCTATTCTTATCCTTGAGGGAAATGGTCGCCAGGTGGCGGAGCTTGCTTTCATTAAATGTATATATACTGTAGTGGGTATTTTAATATTCTAATTGAAATTATTCCGTTCCACTTAAACCCTTGACCGCCATTGGCTATTTTTGCTTTCATAAAAGAACATTGCAATCTTTTCAAGCTTTATTCAATCATGTGACCGATATAGGACCGCGATAGTCCTCTTGTTTTACTATTTTATAGTCTTGTGTGAAACTTTGATAATATGTTTCTAATCCAATTTCGTTACTTCTCTGTAAAAACTTCATGAGACGAACGTCTAACGGTATGTGCATAAGGACAAGGACAATGGTTTACAGGTTACTGGTTCAGTGGTTGGCCAAATATAAATATACTACGGCCATATGAATCGTAATAACATGACGATTATTCAATCAAATGAAACAACAAAACTTCGTTATTAATTGCATCATGATATATTTATCTCTTTTCAGATGTACGTATAGAAGCCACATTTAAACTGTTGAAAATTATTGGTTTGGGGGATATATTCATATACAAGTTACAACCGATATCAGTGAGTGCAAATAGAAGATATACAATAACTCCGAACTAGTTTGTTAAAACACCACCACTACTGATGTTAGCGCCTTTCACAGACAAACTCAATCTAAGAAATAAACAACATACTATGATTCATTTCACAGTTTTAAGTAACACAGACATTAAGTCGTTTTAGCTGCGACTTCTTCTGAGTCTAAGATTAAGTAAGCTTTGTTTAGTTGTTCGTAAATGATACTAACGCTAGTGATTGTCCAGACCTAGTGCAACAATCACATTTAGAATGGATGCGTCTTCTGCGAACTCATGTCATACATGTTCTTTCGATGACAAAGATGCTCTTGCAAAAGCTAAACAAAAAAGTTACAAACGATCATCCACGTCGATAGAATATTTAATAGAGGCTAAAAAACCATTTGCAGTCACATCACCTGTCATCAGAGGAGTCGGCATTAACAATTCACAGCCCTTTAAGAATTGTGTTTCTGAACGAATGGATTCCGATATTCAGCACATACCACAGGAATCGCCTTCGACATGGAACGTCTCCCTTCCAACCTTTTTACAGAACCCATCAAGTGCCAATAGCATAACAGAGAAAATAAGAAACGTTTCTGTAATGCCCTTCCAATACACATCCAAAGATCCACATTCAAAGCAGATTGCCTTTGTACGTAGAAGTAATAATAATAGTACAAGACCGGGTATTTTGAAGATAAATACTATTCTGCCTGTACCCAAATGCCAAGCTTTTGATTCGGTTTCAGCTCATAAAAAAACCGTTTCTAACCCAGATACATCCATGCCTTTAAAAATAGGTTCTGTATTTTCTTTGGCTTATAAATCTAAGCAAGCGACAACGACATCTGAGCAATTATTATATAATAGCTCAACAGCTCTGAAATCAAGTATAAAAATAGAACCATCGTGGTGTTCTGCCAATGTTAAAACCGAACCAGTTACATTGGCGCATTCATCAACAGATTCTACATCGAATTTTACCAACAATCCAACACCAGTGCCAGTAATGTGTGTTCCCAATTTAAACACTATTATGAAATACCGGACGGAAAATACTGACTGTGATCACGATCCAAAAGGATCAACACCTGCATCTGTAACTGCAGCATTCAAACGTGTAATTGAAACCATTGGTAAAGTTCCCGAAGATGTTTTGTCTGATAAAAATGAGTGTCCTACCATACTTCTACCATCTGATGTACAATCAATGCAACCAAGGTCCTCGTTTTCTCCAAAACTGAACAGTGTTGCCAATGATCTGTATATTTCAGAAAGGGTGCAACAGGCTATTCGTTTAAAATGGAAACAAACTTTAGGAATTAAAACATTGCCGCCTGAGATTAAGGAATCGAATTCTTCAGTGACATTGCCTCTTTGGAGAAAGGAATCAAAATCGCCATTGGCATTGTCGTCAGAAAGAACGAAATCAAATAAAATAGGGACATTGTCTTCTGAATCGCATTCTTCATTGGTATTTCCTGCTGTGAGAAAGGAATCACATTCTTCATTGACATTGTCTTCTGTGAAAAGGGAATCAAATTCTTCATTTGCAGTGTCTTCTGAGAGAAATGAATCACATTCCGCATTGGCATTGTCTTCTGAGAGAAGGAAATCACATTGTTCATTCGCATTGCCTTCTGAGAAAAAGGATTCAAATTCATTAGCATTGTCTTCTGAGGGAAAGGAATTATATTCTTCAGAGTCATTGCCTTTAGAAAAAAGGGAATCAAATAGTACTTGGACATTGTCTTCTAACAGAAAGGAATTAATCTCGTCATTCGCATCGTCTGATATAAAAGAATCAAAGTTTCCATGGAAAGTGCCTTCTGGGAAAATCGGCCTTTTTCATACGGAAACAGTTACCTCTAAAGATGTGGAACCAAATACTCTAGATACATTGCCTACTAAAAGACAAGGCTCATTTCCTAGAAACATGATACCATCTGGGAGAAAGGCATCAACTGTTTATTTGACAACTTCTACTACAAAAACAAACTTGCCTAGTATAAAGACATTTTCCTCTTGGAAAGTGGACTCAGATGCATCATTGCCCTCTATAAGTGACAAAGATAGTGATAAAACTGTCCTGTTTGCATTTGACACGAACGTATGTAAATCTGATGCAACAGTAGAACCGATAAGCTCATCCAATCGCAATCTAGTTTTGTTATCGAAACTGAAAGAAATCGTTAGTTCTAACATTGCTCGGTCAGAGAACGAGTTGATAGCAGCTGATCTCGAGAACACCAGTCAAGAAAGTGTATCGACCAAAGACAATGCAATTGTCAATGCCCTTTCAACAAATCAAAACGGGGAACATTTTCCGGATGTACATACTGTTCCCGACTATAATAAGTCATCTGGTAACACAATTCATTGTGAGTTTCCAAAACATAGTGAAACGTTCGCATGCTGTGCTCTCGGACAGGATAAAGAAATAGTTCAACGCTCAAATATACAAACATTGTTGAGGACTTGTAAATCATGTAGCGTTGTTTTGGAAAAGTTACCTCTGAAAAATGCATATTTTAGGACAAAATGTTGGAAGAAATTTCTTAAATACAAACGAACAAAGGGAATACGTCTGAAACGGATGGGCAACAAAACAAAACTGAATAAAACATTTACAAAAGTAAACGAAATCATACCTCAAACTTTTCCAATGGATTCTAGCGGAGGCGAACTTGTTTCAACAAATTTAGATTCCATTTGTTTTGACAGGTCGTATATTTTGAAAAAGGAATTACAAGCACATACTGATATTATTCAGTCAGTTCCTAACGAAAGAAATATGCCAACACACAAATCATGTAACGAACTAGTTCCAAAAGTAAGGGAGAGTCAAGGTCTGGATGAAACATTACTGTTGCAAAACGATACGCATTTGCACAGTTTGGTTTCACAAGGAAATCCGGACGAAACGATGAAGTTGCTTGACAGTTCAACATCTCAGCCACATGAAAGTTTCGATATAAAATTACCTCAAACGCAGGTTTTACCGATTTCAACAAATGACTCTGTGACACCAACGGCTAAAGATACTGTAGCAATGAAATGTGTGCTATTTAATTTCCAAGGTAAAAGTTATCTAGCCATGGTGCCTGTGCACGACCTCTTGAAAGCAGAGGATGGGTCAACAGTCATTAAGAATGTTGGCAAACTGTTTATGCTGAAAGTAGTTAAGAAGCCTACTTCATGAGTACCTGGTGTGAAACATGGGTTGGTAATAAATCATAACCTTTGACAGACACCGACGTGAATAAGTAATAAGGTTTACAGACAAGTAAACATCGAAACAAAGATAGTTTAAATTGACACAGCATAACATGGTTGGAAATTGGAATCAATTACTTATTAAGGCTGAGACTCTAATAACAGACAGCAACATATTCAATAGGTTATGAGAGTGTGTATGTTATCTCTCTGTACGAGCAATTTCATCATTGTTGTGTTGTTGTATTTCATGAAAATAATATGATATGGTATGAAAGTATTAAATGAAAAACATTTTTTGAAAAAAAAAAAGAAAAAACGTTTTGATAATAAAAGCTCCAAACAACTCATTTGACAAATCAACCGCCAGGTGTGTATGTAGTATACAGAGTGCTTTACCTTTTCCCAGTCCAATTTACCGACGTATTTTGACGCCTATGAAGCAGACGGCTTTTGAACTCATTGTGGCAAATAATTGCAAATAATGAGCAATGATTTCAACAATGTTCATTAATAACACATTTATTATGTCCCCCATCCCCCACGCCCCCCCAATTTCATTTCATTTGGTTGTCATATTGTTGCGGTCAAAAATGGTTTCCACTCTTATAATTGAAGAACGCTTGGGCCGAGGAACGCAGATTGGCCATGCCCAGTAGAAGACCCCTATTTATTTTGCTTGATAACTGTAGAATGTTTTGGCCATGAAAGTTATTACTTGGTGTACAAGTTGGTCACCACCAGCAGATGGCCCATTTTGATGTCAAAGGTCAATGTAATGGTAACCTTCAGCTGAAAAATGATTTCCGCTCAATAAATGAATGTTTGGTCCCAAGAACTTCATACTTTGTGTGCAGGTTGGTCACCACCAGCATATGACCCCTATTGATTTTTAGGTCACTATGTCAAATGTCAATGTCACTGGCTTTAAATTGGGCTGAAAAATGGTTTCCGCTCAATTACTGAAGACTGTTTGGGCCCAGGAAGTTCATACTTTGTATACAGGATGGTCATGACACATTGACCTGAAAAATGGTTCCCGTCCTTCCATCCGTCCGTCCGTCACACTTGGTTCCGCTCAATATAACTGAAGAACGCTTTGGTGTAGGAACTTCGTATTTGGTATGCAGGTTGGTCATGATCAGTATATGACCCTGATTGATTTTGAAGTCAAAAGGTCAAGGTCATAGTGACTTTGTGAGGTAAAAAATTGGTTCCGCTGAAAAATGATTGGGCCGAGGAACTCCATACTTGGTATGCAGGTTGGTCATGCCAAGTAGAAGACCCTTATTTATTTAAATCAAAGCACTCAGAGTGCTGCCAGCAAGGGGCTAACTGCAGATCACGGAATACATTAGGACCAGTATTGTATCACATACACTTCGCAAGAATTCCTTGTTATGTCCGTTAATTCAATAATATTTGAGTTGAATGCATAATATTGTCTACGCAAAAACTTTCGATGGATACACTTTCATTCATGAATAAATAAGTTAAGTTACACAGCACTCCCCTTTCAAATGTAAATTCATCAATTTAAATTTAATAAAAAACTGCGGAAAGTATGCACATACACCTTAAATTGTGACACCTGAAGAAAGTATACACATACTGCTTTAATTTTTCGGGGAATTTAAGACGCGCACCTATCCAAAATGTAGGTCATGAGGACTTTCGGCGAAACAGTCATTTGAGCCGGCAGCAGGCTCTTAATGAAAACCCTGATTATACTTTGATTTCCTTTTGGAGAATATTATATAACTGGGACTCAACTTTCTCATTCCGTCTTCTGGGGTTGTTATGGTTAATTTCGGTTGAGAATCTGATGCAAGAATCCATAGTGAAATACTCTATCTAGTACAGAGATCGGTTTAAAATTATTCGAAAGGATTTTTGGAAATGTCGATAGGCATAACTTACTCATGTACCGTATATGTTATTTTATTTTGTCAACTATTTATTTTATAAGCATTATATAAACAGTGACAGACATACATTCAAACAAAGAAAGATGGAGACAGAGAAAGAGGACGAGAAAGAGACAAATAGGGAGATAAAGGTTAAACGAGCGACACAGACATAGACAGACAGAAAGATAGAGGAGGCGGAGAATTTTGTTTTAAAAATACCGTACAATATGTGACATAAGTTGAACCGGATGCACACACATTTTCTTGATCTATGTTTCAAAAAGACTTTCTTTTGGATGTTCCTGTTCGTTTAAGGTTTTTCCTTATATCAGATGTTTCAGACAAACACTCTGGTAAAATCTGATGTGTGACAGTTAACACAGTTGTAATGACCTTGGTTTTCAACCCCAAGCCACCCGATTTCAAACTTGACTTAGAAATTACTTGAACAAATAGTCTGGTAAATTTTCTTGAACATTTGATATTTAATAGTGAAGTGTTAACAATGTTTTGTTTTATATTTACTGCATGACCTAGATTTTGCCTAAATATGATCTTAATTCGAACTTGACCTTGAAATTATCGAGACAAAGAATGTTCACTAAGATTGGATATTAAATTTGACCTTGACCTAGAATTTCATTTTTTATTAAAGTTCTCGTTATAAGTATAGATCACATTGAATCTCAACCAATGAAAGTAAAATAATTGAATTGAGTTGAAAACAGTTTGGCAAAAAGAGTGGGATTGCTCATTAGAAGCAATTTCTCACTTCGCCACACAATGTTTTCACTTATCGAAAATGTGTCTATATTGAAATTCAATATAACTTCAATATATCGAGGAGCCAGGGATGGATTTATGAAGAAAGGATTACTTCAATTACTCCTTGTTTACCAACTGATATAGAGCAGTCAAATCCTTGTTCGGTTTATATCGTATTGGTGTTTTAAAGGGGTAATATTTCTATGAAACAAAGAAGGAAATATGAATAGATTACAAAATATAAAATTATTTTAATTTTTTAATTTTTAAATGTCCCTGATACTTGGCTGTTACAGTTATAATTAACAAACCTGCAACATAAATCATACAAATCCGAGGAAAGACATACATCACCAGATATAAAATAAAAAGTCACAATGCATTCCAAATTACATTTACAAGATACTGTTGAGGCTGAATACATGACTAGACTTGCAGTAATGAAACAAAGTTCAATTACAAATTCGTTTACAATATGTCCGATTTGTATTATACATTTGAATTGTAAGAATAGGGTTTCTTTTCGAGTAAGTATGAAATAAACTTTCTCCGCCAACTTCATATGATACGATTTAGCACTTCAATACAGAACATAAAACATATGTATTACCTAAAAACTTTAAAATTGTACAGTACCTGACAAAACAGAATAAATAAACAATAAACATGCAATGGCAACGAGACTTGACAAGGTGAACTTGAAAGAAATAGAAGGAGAGATATTATAGTTTTGGATAGACAGACAGACATACATATATCTATATGTTATAATTGGGGGAAATACAATATAGTGTTATAAATATGTAAATAAAGATAAAACTTTGTTAATATGCTCACCGATCTTAGTATTTACTGTTCTCTGTCAATGTTTGTTTCATCTATGGCAAGATAAGTATTTTATTTTAAATAGGCCTACATACTTTATTTGAAATATACAAGTTCAAGTGTTATAAGGGTTGGACATTATTTGCATAACTCCGCCGAATCAATGGGTCAATACATAACAAAGTTCAGTATAAAAGGATAGTAGAGATACATTCACACACACACACATGTTCCTGTGATTTTATTAACAATGAAATACTGTATACCGAGTGAAATGTCGAATTTAAGTTGATACGCATGGACAGACAACCATCATAAATGTCCAATAGTACTGGAAATGGGCAGATACTTGACTGTTGTCACTACCGTTCAGACCTTCGTAAGGCCGTGTATTATTTCTATGGCCATTGAAGGCAATCATAAAAACTGTTCATTTGATAACATTTTGTGTGAGATTTTAAAATATATTGATATGTTATATACTCTTTTAACAAAATAAATTAAACATTTGATACTAAATTGTTTCATCGAAACTGGTCTACAGGAACGATTAAGCTCTTTTATGAAAAATGATGATAGTTCATATTCAAATAAATACCGAGATATTACAAAGTTAATATGTTAAGTTATTTAAGGTCGTATGCAACGAGATTTTAATTTTGCTTTACAAATGATATTTTGACAGACTCTAACTTTGGGTTTAGACCCAACAACTGTACACGAGGTCCTATGTAGTGCATAAACGCTTTAATCGAACGATGCTTTTAAGCATAGGGTAAATTGTAACTTACGTAATCGTAATGGTCTTAGGTTGTATCTAGATTTTTCTAATACTATTGTTTACATCTGTTCCTCTGTACTTCTGCTCCGTTCCATACTTTGAGCAATGGCTAAGCCTACTTGAAAAGTTGTCTTATTGGCAGACCGATATAAGTCGCGTCTTTGAGAGAGCTTTTATAATTAGAAGTTCTTTTCAATGAAACACGGCGTTCGTCTTACGCTTTCACTAACTTGAAAGCATAGACCGGATTGGCTGAAGATAAGGTAGGATATCAACGACATCTAGATGGTGTATTTATATCGTGTAACTATGGGTTGGTGCCATAGTCCACACGTCCACACAACTATTGTGTCGTCTTCGCGATAAGTTCAATACCGTAAAAGTGTGCGGTGTCACTTTATTTCTGACTTGTTCACTGTCAATACAATCAAGAGAGATTGAAGAACTACAAGGATGAACTAGCAGATGATTGTTTTAAAGGTAAGTCTTCTACTATATTATTCTTCTATTTTACTTTTTGTTCAACGGAAAATAGAATATTGTAAGTTTGCTTCACTGAATAAACGGGTTTCTTTATCCTAAGATAGAAAAGATAAAACCCTACATTTAAATATACTTTTCGGAATGTAATCCGCAGTTTGAAAAATCGTTTAATTGTTTTATGATATTAATATGTCAACGATTTAATTTAGTGTCACTTGTCTGTTCACGATTCGAGAAACAATTACAAAATATTACAATTGCGGTATAAATAGTAAATTAGTATTAAGCAATATATATATATTGTTCAATTGTGTGTGCGAGAGGAATATAAGGGAAGTAAAGGTTTGTGTCCTTGGTATGACATTGGATACGCAAGTAGGGGGCCATTTCTTTATGTTTGAATACATATATAGATAATAGACTTAAACAATAGACTAAGTATTAAACAGTTCTCACCCTGTCCTAGCTATGCCTTGAAATTGTACCCCGAAGAAGATGAATAATAAAGTATCTTACCTTAAAAACTTTAAACTGTTACAGTTATTCACTAGATATCTATATTATAAAATTGAAAAATTCTGATATCTATATAAAACATTTCCTTTCGAACCTCAACCTTTCAGATCGAACCTCAACATTTCAGATCGACCCTAAACTACCAATATCACGTATTGGGTTAATTCCATGTAAAACCCAGTCTGTACAATTATTGATTATTATCGGAGTGTCATTTATCATAATATTATGGTAACTATAGTGCTATGTGCCTTGATTATTGCTTCTTAAGGTTGCATATTTAGAAGATCCAGTCATTACGTGTTTGACCTCAACACAGTTCTATCAATGCAAGACAGGGGTTTATGTGTGTAAAACCCCGAGTTAACTTAGCAAATACCTAATGGCTGAATGCCCA
>JAUELF010287084.1:0-10196 GCA_031471495.1 Clinocardium nuttallii | reverse complement strand
ATGGATCGCGTTGTGGATAACAAAACGAAGAACGTTAACACTGCTGCGTTCAATGTATTGTGTAGCCGGTACGTCATTCTTACTGGATACGGTTCTGTCAATTATCAAAATAATAACCAGAATATTTCATAAATAAATTGTTAAATAGATAAATAAAACTCAATATTACAAGACAGTTATCAATGTATTGTATAAATATCCAACAAAATCAAAACAACATTAGTTGAGCCCGTTAATGAAACAAAAGTAGAATTTGTCTTTTTTTATACATTTCAGATCCAGATCAGTCTGAATTTCCGCACAGCCTGATCAAGATATGCACTAAGCACAAATGTCTTTCAATGCATGTGTTCTTTACCTAAAGTATAAACATCCCTCCGACGATTCAGATTGGTAGATCACTTCTTACTAATGCGACCGGTAAGACTTCGCGTGCATAAATCAGAAATGATAGTAAGTTGAAAAACGTCCGTCGACTATTTATAAGTGTATATATATATAGGGAGCCGACGATAAATACAGACATTAAGGTATTATGTAAATTAGTATAACATTACTCGGGAAGTGTCGGGGACCACGTCTTTACAAGGAGCATCTGGGTGAAATGAGTGGGCTTTTAAATGTCTTGTTTTACTGGCTGCAAATATTACAACTAAAGAATGTATGTGGTCAGATAAAGCTCTGGTTAGACTGTGCGTATATAGAGGCTCAGTCTCAGTCTCCACCTCTCACAATTCACCATGTTATCGCCTTACTGCCGGACGCGACTTAACTCTAATTCACATATTAACCCTTTTCCACATACAGCAATTCTGCAGCAGGCGGCTTTGCAAATGTATTATTCAAAATTCGAAAACTCTCTATGAATGAAAGTCTAATAACTGAACAGAATTGAACACTGTGTGGCAAAAAGGAAAATGTTCATCATGAGCAATTTTTCCTTTTGCCACAATGTTGTCTAAAGTCGTCTGCTGCAGAGGCAACATAAAGTATGTGTATTTGGGAAAGGGTTAACACTTAATATGCATAAATGTACTGTATGTCTATTATCAAAGTACTTTAAGTGCTGAGCAGAACTTGTTGCTTTGGATCAGTGGTATCAACGACGTCTGAGTTTACGTGTGAAAATTCGAAAAAAACACACACCATAATACCGTGTTAGTTACTATAAAAAAACCGCTATCTATGGTAATGTATACAGACAGATTATATAATAATTGTATTTGAAACATACTGTTTTTAGAATGTGATACAATGGTACTATAAGAAAGGTTTTTCCCACCAATATAAACTCAGACGACTGTCATGCTATTAGTACAAGTCTATGCTGACGACTGTGATGATATTAGTACAAGTCTATGCTGACGACTTTGATGATATCAGTGCAAGTCTGTGCTGACGACTGTGATGATATTAGTACAAGTCTATGCTGACGACTGTGATGATATTAGTACAAGTCTATGCTGACGACTGTGATGCTATTAGTACAAGTCTATGCTGACGACTTTGATGATATCAGTACAAGTCTATGCTGACGACTGTCATGCTATTAGTACAAGTCTATGCTGACGACTTTGATGATATTAGTACAATCTATGCTGACGACTGTCATGCTATTAGTACAAGTCTATGCTGACGACTGTTAGTACAAGTATGTGGTGTTAAAGAATGTAAAAGAACTGCTACTTAAAGAAAGGAAATCGTCGTTGACGTTTAGGCAATACACAATGTAAATATATTAAAGCCGTGTTTGGCGAGATGGGGTCTTTTTCTTGGGATTTACGCCGTTTTAAACATTATTTCAGTTTTATCACGACCGGCGTCAAGCAACTTCTTCGTGATGTTAACAAACAAGTACTAGGCTAGGAAATATGTCCTGTCTAAGGGCATTTCACATTGACTTCCGCGACCGTGAATCGAACTCGGGACGCCCCGTTTTAAATCCCCGACGCTTACCACTCGGCCATGTATGTAAATAGATACATCTAGCATTACATTACATTTAGATGTTAAGTGAAACCCATGGTACGCCTGTGCAGATGTCTTCATGTTCACAGATGCATTACTTATATATATATATGTCAAGCTTTCAATCGAAGAAAATGTTTCGAAATAAGGATATTGAAATAATTAAAGGAAATATGAGCATACTGATACTATGAACTTTAAAAAGTATTTTTTAAAAAATATTCATTACTTTCCACCAAATGGTTGCTGATAAAGAACGGAAGCTCAGTGGTTTTATTAAAAGAATGTACTATATCCCTACAGAAACTGTCGAAACTATAAAATAGTGTTTGACTAGCATGCCCTCCCCCCCCTTTTATTGGTAGTAATTAAGGCTTCCTATAAAGCGGAATTTATTGTCTCAAACATGTTCTAAGCATGCTTATACTAGTGAACTATTAAGGGGATTTGTTGAATCTTAAAAGGCTGATATATTTCATAGCACGTTTTGGTATTTAAGGTCCCCTTCGAGTTTCATTAAATGCAGCTCCCCAAATAGTAAATGCTGAGTGTCGAGGGTAAATAATATAGTACATATCATTAATTATAGCCAGATATAGCACGGACATCAATGCAAGATGGACTGACGGACAGACGATCTGACAGAAACGTAGTGAATATATGCTTCATCAATCCTACCTCTAAAGAATAATCTGTTCTAACATATTTTTTTTGATATATGTGTGAATACGTTATCCTTGTCAACACATCTCGCTTTTCAATATTTTACATAGAAAAGATTACACAAACCTTTCACGTTTTAGGGGACTACTCTTTCTATACCTAACTAGTTTACAGACATTACAAATGAAACTCTCTCAGCATGGTGTAAAACTAGCGACATCATATCGGTGCAGTATGATTAAGGATTGCAACTTGTAGGTGACAACATCCTCTCACAGGCTGTTAATAGCTTTCCACACCAATCCTATTTCAGATTTCCCAGTATGATAACTATATAATTCTATAATAACTGGCAGGGACGTTAGTCTACCAAGTTCAACCCTTATTACAAACAATCGGAATGCAAGGAGGAATAATTATGTCAGAGCAAATGCATTTGTTTCTTTTTAACCAAGATGTATATTCTTAAGAATTTAGTTTCGTCCCACTAGGTTTTCAATTATTTTAAATTTAAACTTAAGTTCTTAAAAAGCACCAAAGACAAATGATGAAAAATCGTTTACTAGTGTTAATAATAAAACAATATCATATACGTATAGGAGGGCATTTGTGCTGTCATGATATTCTTGCAATTTGCGATCAAACCGATTGCAGTAAATCAGTAACATTTCTAAACCAGATTCCCCATATAGACGAATATTAATCAATCTGCAGCGGAAAACTATTTATCTCGTGGAATCTCTTTACCAAATGCAGAAACTTTCTGGTGCCTCTGTTGCAGACAACTTTTGATAACATTTTGACAAAAGGAGAAATTGCTCATCATAAGATTTTTTCCTTTTGCCAAAATGTTTACAACTCTATTCTTTGATTGCACTTTCATAAGAGATATGCCATATTTATGTCTAGCTATTTTAAAGATAAAAGGAATGTTTGTCATTTTATCGCCGTTCTGATCTTTCCGTGGCGGCCAACCATTTGAACAAGTTTTGTTGAAGGTCAACCAGGAAATATGTCTGCCAAATACCATAAATTAAGACCAACATTTTCAGACAATACTATTTTCATTTTACGCTCTTTTAAGGCCGTCACGTGTCCATGTTTTCACCAAATAAAAATGCATTGAATTGTGATGGTCATCTACGGCATATTTTTCTTAAATAAAATTCAGATCAGACGACACCGCATATAAGGTAGTCTCTAATTGACCTTATACATTTAAATATGCATGAACAGGTGCTCGTTTTTCTGTCCAATGTAATCACACGATACAAACTATCAAAATTGTTACTATACAATCGGACCACTCGGCCATGACGATCCAATCTCATTTATTCATATTGATTATTTGCCTTATCGACAACAGACGATAATGTAGGCACAGATCAATCTAAGATCCCTGCCATATACATCCATCAGATCTGCTACTGAGGCAAGGATCAGGTCTGGTTTAAATGAGAAATGCATTTAGCAGATTATATTTAGGAATCAGATAAAGTTTTTAAAAATATTTACGACGCTTTTAAGAGTTGCTTTACGAAACGTATGACATATCATGAAAATATTAAAGTTGAACCAAAGTTATGTTTGTTTGAAGATACTAAATATTTCGTAAATCATTTTGGTGAAATACTTATATGTATCCTACCTTTGTGAATGTTTTCTTTGGATTTGTTTAGTTTAATTGTGTGGCGACGCTATTAAATGTGTTACATCCACCTCATGTATTGATGTCCGCCTCGGTGGTGTAGTAGTGGAGTGTCTGCCTTGGTATTATGAGGTAGCGGGTCGAATCCCAGCCGGTTTATACTAAAGGGTATACACATGGTTGTAATGGTTGTCCTTGTAGGGTAAATTAGCATTACGGCTGACTCGCTGTTGTCAGGATGATTAAACCAAGAAACGTCGTGCTATAACTAAACATATGTTGATAGAGGCGTACGAACACATTGATTATAGACCAGCTTTTATATCACCATGACGTCGATTTCGCCGGAATAGAGATAAAATGTTTGTTTGTTTTATTGGGGTTCTACGACATTTCCAACATTATCTCAGTTAGTTCACTTATTCATGATCCCTGGGTAAACAAACCAATACTATGCTAGAAATTATGCCTTGCCCAAGGGCAATCCACAATGACCGTCGTGCCGCGACTGAGTATCGAACTAGAACGAGATAAAATGAATACGTTGACTTGCATGTACAATTCAATTCTACATTTAACTTCTTTATTGACACTTTATAACGCTTCTGCAGGAGACGATTTTTGAAAACAATATGTCAAAATGAGATATTGCTCATAACTTGAATTGCTCCTTTTGCCACAATATGTTCAGTTCTGTTCTAAAATAAAATATTTTATTGCAATATGTTCCGTATATATATATTTAGTGAGCAATACAGAGGGGATCTGGATCTACAATGGTCATAAATGCCTTATAGTAGCATTTCGTAGATTCCCGGTCACATATTAACAGTCTAGCTATTCCCCAATTTAACACATGCCTAGTCAAAATAAGTCAGTTGTATGAGTTAACGTTCGTTATTCACCAGTAGACGTTGAATGTCTCATAAATAACTTCTTATCGTTGGAATAGCAACCCGTTCGGTAGGGCGTACATGTGTTATACCGGGATCTGGCTTTGGTCTATAGAACGTTCCGTTATCGCCCGAAGTTACGAAACGAAAATTAATTTAAAAAACTCTGTATGTCGGTTCCCATGATTTATTCCCAAGCAACAAACTGTTAATAATATAAATATTAATAAATACACGATTACACAAACGTGACAAAACGAAAGAAAAGAGTTCCACTCACTCCAACAAATACTTAAAACAAAACAAAATGGTTTCATTTATTCTAGAAAGAATATAAGTGAATCGTAACTAAATGTGGTTTTAGGTCGGATTTCTTTTAGATAGTGGGACCCTCTATCACGTTATATTTTCATATTGTGTGCAGAAATCAGGCGAAATAAAATATTTGAAGGAATTAATATAAATGGAACGGAATAAAATCTTACAATTGCAGACGACACAATACTAAGTGTCATTCTTGGTTAATCTAATAATTCTTAAATGCAACTCTTTCTTGGGCCTTAATGTTCAGCAGTTGTGTTCAGAAAGTTTGTTCCTAATTTGTTTTAATGATGTAAGCGATGTAACACCACTAGCATAGAAAGCCTACAACGTACAACAGTGGAATAATATCAACGAATACTCGAAAAACTCGTCTTTGAAAATAAATATCAATAACAAAACAATATGCAATTTTGAGAAAAAGAAATCAAATCATGGTTTTAATTGGAAAATTGATAACCAGCAGATTGAAGTGGTACCGACATTCTGCTATCTTGGTGTGACTTTTCATTATACTGGTAATCTGTTATTTTCAGAAAGAAAATCACAATATCCTCTCTCGTTTTGAAAGAGTAAATCTTGATATAAAATCAAAACTTTCTATTCTTTAAACAATGGTGACTGCGTTCTTGCTGTACGGGGCCGGGGTTTGGGGTATATATGAATACGCAGAGGTAGATAAGCTACAAATTAAGTTTGATAAGCAATTGCTCGGAATATCAAAGCAAACACCACATGCTGCCGTGTACAGCGAGCTTGGACGTTACCCGTTATCTATATTAAGTAAAGAAAGATGAATTAGGTACTGGCTTAATATTATGAAAAATCATGATTCCTTAGTTCACAAAGCTTACTCGAAGCAGGTCGAGTATTCTTTTAATAGGAGCTGGAGCTCTAAATTAAAAATACCACTAAAGAACTTAGGTTACAATTATCTTTTACAAAATAACAATACACAATCTAAATACAAAAGCAGGTTAAAACAATGCATATCTAAAGAACATTATATATATAATATGTCTGAATATATTATGTTTGTAAAAATTCATTGTGCATATGTTATAAGTTTTTTATGTATATATGTTATATGTTTTTTATATGCTTTTCAACGTATATATGTTTGCCATATTTATGTAATTTTGTAAATGGCCAAAAGCAAAGTGCTTTGCCGAAAATAAGTCAATATGACAATAAAGTATTGAATTGAATTGTATCAGGCTTGAAAGTTAATTTTGAAAACAGTGTTTTTGTTTAATACATATGTTATGTTTGTAAACATTCTTTGTGTATATGTTATAAAACATATTTTATGTAAAAATATTTTTTTTATGTATATATGTTTGTTATATGTTTTTTAATGTATGTATGTTTGCCATATTTATGTAATTTTGTAAATGGCCAAAGGTAAAGTGCTTTGCCGAAAATAAGTCAATAAGTCAATAAAGTATTGAATTTAATTGTATCAGGCTTGAAATTTAATTTTGATAGCAGTTTTTTTGCATACCCCCTCCCTAAAGAAAAGAGTGCTAACCTACCTTTTACCACTAAAAGACGCAATGTAGCAGACGACTTTTGAAAACACTTTGCTACAATGTTTTTAACTTTTTCAGAAATTAAACCTACAATTATTGAGATTTTCCATATGTTTGTGTTTAAATTTTCAAAGTCGTTTGCTGCATATTTGCTGTTTGTTGGAAAAGGTTAACACCGATTGTAATCATCCAAAGTTTAATAAGTTCAAAATTAAATGTCTTGTTATTTCTACACCTTATCCTACATAAGACATGATAAATAGGCTAAACACTTCTATTTGGGGCTTAACCAAAAATAAAAATATCAGTTATACATGTAGTTTACATACATGGCGGTTTAAATATGCTTGTATATAAAATATTGTATTAATGCTTTGCAAACAACGTGGATTTGAAAAGTTATTTAAAACAGCGGCAGATTGTAAGGGATAATACAAACATATATAGATAATAAGATATAAATGAGCATTTAGATTTTTTTTCTTAAATTTAAAACAAAATACATTACAAACAAACAATTCTTGTATCACAGATCAAAATTTTCTATTGAGTTGGTAATGAAAAAACTCACAATAACTGGACATACATCAACCTTTTTCCCAGCCATAATTCAAAGGTAAAGTAAAAGGAAGCAAGATATCGGTGGAATCGATGGATGCTACCTGTATAGCAAGTGCACAATAATGGGGCTATGATATACTATATGTAGCAGGTAATTGCTGAGAAATAGACCGGACACGAAATGGCCCTATATCATATTGAATAGAAACTTTAGCCGGAACAGGGTGATAATAACCACATCTCCTCTTGTTAGTGAAGCTTCCCATTACGCATCATTGAATTCCATCTGGCGCTTCCTGAGAAATAGCTCGGACACAATTGGTTCTATATCATACTATATAGAAGTTCAAAGGACCATAATTCAGTTTATCCCTGATTTATCCCATTAAGTAACATTGAATTCCGACACGGTGATAGTATGCAAATTCCTCTTGTTAGTGTAGCTTCCCATACAGTTTCATTGAATTAATGTTGGTGGTTGTTCAGAAAAAGCCCGGGCACCAATTATCCTATGTCATATGTCATAGAAGTACAAAAGGCACTAACTCTGTAAAAGAAATCACCGAACCGGAACATGTTAAACATAATATAATTTGCACATCTCCTTGTGTAAGTGAAGCGTCCCAAAAAGTTCCATTGAATTCAATTCAGTTGTTGCTGAGAAACAGCCCAGACAAGAATGTTCCTTTGTCATATTATATACAAATTAAAAGGGCAATAACTAAATATAATATGTACAAATATTTGAATAGCAACACAGCTGTATAAATAAGTGGAATGAAGTATCAAATCACAATGACACACACGCAGATTGGAACCAGACATTTAAAATGCCTTTTATAGTTACAAAAAATACATCAATACAATCACAATCACAATCGATCTAAAATCCATTCGTATACCCCCCATTTTAGCAAAATGAATGGATTTCTCTTCATAATAACCACAAATGAGAGGAAACTTTTTTAAATTATCAATCTATTATATTTTTTTATTGAATAATATCAACTACCAAACATGAAACAAACATGAAATGAATTTGTTTAATGATCTCGAATGGAACTAAAACAATATAAGGTACACTAATAAATACCAATCCTAAACTTAACATTGAATACATACATATTAAAGAACTACTATATACATAATATCATCTATACACACTTTGACTCATTCGACAAGTACAAGTACACCATAAACAATTATTTAAGTATTTAGAGTTTGGAGTATATAATATATAAATATAGTCTGAAATCCATTGTGTCATATTATACCTTTTGTTCTAAATCATTGTGCAAGCCTTATCATTTTGTCTGAAGTCCCAGACCCAATGTTGTTTGTCTTTTCGTCACGGTTTAAAACCGACTACTTCACTTAAAGCTAAGACAAATTGTTGAAAATGTCCAGGTCTCGGAACAACTTTTGGAATAGCCTTCTGAAAATGGACCAATCGGTTGTCCTAGTATTTGAAAACTCGCTAGACTTCATGTTGTTGCTGGTGTAACGGGAACGGGGTATAGGTTTATATATCACTTCTACGGCCGTGTCGTAGAAGCCGGCTTTTATAGCGATGTTGGTTGAGTGGTATACCTTTCGTTAGAGTTAAGCAACGTTCATCGCGGTTAGTACCTGGATGGGTGACCCGCGATGGCGTTAGGGCGTTGCACGTTACACTAGCCAAACAAATGCATACTGTATGACAAGGGAAAATACACTTGAAAGGTATGAATGCTTCGTTTGACGAACTAAAGGGCACACTAAAAGGTTAACTAAATTATAAAGGATCAATTGATCGCCCCTGCTAGTAGTGACGCAATTCATAGAGATGATGTACAATGATAAGTTACTGTTGTGTGTGCTGTGTATGACACGGTCTTTGTTTCGTTTGAAGTATCAGCTGAAGAAGTTATCATTCTGATCGATACCGGAGTTTTCCAGTTTACGGGATTGTAACAATCAGTGTTAGAATTGTATTTTAGAATGGTGAAATATCAAAAATAGCTAGTTGGACTTGATCGCGTCTTCCAAATGCCTGTCGATGAGTTTTGCGATTAAACTCTTTCAAGAGTACTCTTCATATATAACTAAATTATCTAGATTCACGAAGATGATTACAACGCGGATTTTTTTTTTATGATAGATAGATATATAGATAATTTTAATAACATAAACTACACAGTTTATAATCAAACAACACATCATATTACTATATATACAATACAAAAAAACCTAAATAATAATTTTAAAAAACAAATTTGAAAATAATAATAGTATGAAAGTATTTCCACAATATTACTATTAATTTATAGAAGAGTAGCACTTCAGTTTTGTTATTGTTTGATCTCCTAAGTGTAATAGGAGTATATTCTTAAGTTTATCTCAAATGATCAATTGTTAAAGAATATTATTAATTAAACTACTTCTCCGGGTAAAAGTTTCCTTGATATATTTTGCAAGGTGTAACAGATTTTGCTTATTATTGCTGTTTAGTAATTTAATAAATGTGTAGATGTTTGAACGAATGGTGAAATATCGCTTAAAATGGATAGCTCTAATATCTTAGTATGACGGACACACTAGAAGAAAATTTAGAAATGTAGATTTTCCATT
>JAUELF010287073.1:0-10197 GCA_031471495.1 Clinocardium nuttallii | reverse complement strand
TTTTGGAGCTGACGTGCTATCTTACCGTTAACTTATTAGTCGCCGGGCAGAAGCCCGCGACTTATATTTTTAACCCTTTCCCTCATACGACAATACTGCAGCAGACGACTTTGAACATATTTTTTCCAAAAATAGAAAATCTCTATAATTGAATGGATAACTTATGTTTAACAGTGGAAAACACTGTGGCAAATGGAGAAATTGCTCGTTTTAAGCAATTTCTTCTTTTGTCACTATGTTTTCAAAAAGCCGTCAGCTGCAGAGGCGTCAGTACGCGTCTATATGAGGGAAATGGTTAAGTCGACTGAGTTCATCACGGGTTTCATACCGATGATCTTTAGTATGAGAGACCGATGCTGTTCCCATGCAAGGACGTCTTTCACAAAATACGCGTGAAAAACAAGATCTGAGAAAAATACTGGTGATGCGGTTTTAAAGATATTGTATTGTCCTAAGTTATTTTTGGGTGGTTTTTCTTTTTTAGAATTTAAGCAAGTTCTACCTAATCCAGCATGTTTTCAGATGTCGTCCATGTCGTTTTAATAAGGGGGACAGTGTAAAGATTAATAGATTGAAGTTTCAAAGGGTTATCATCTAAAGGAACGATGCATTCATCAGAATGGTCTCGGTGTTTTTTAATTAGTTAAAATATCAGGACCCGTGGAAACGAGTGGTTAAACAATCAAAGTGGTGAATCTCTTTATACAGTTACTGGAGCAATGAATCAAATATGATATATTAACATTACTCCAAGTAGATAGTAGAGAAGTTAGGTTGACTTTTGAGTCAACCTGGCTGACCCCATTCGCCATCGTAGTCTCGTTTTTTTGAACATTTAGTGACACGTTTTCCCGTTCTATTTTGATACGAATTAATACAGTTCATATGGAGTTTTTATAAAGCGTGAAAAAGGAATGACTTTTAATCGCATCAGACTTTTCAATTTATAAGAGATATGAAACCCGAGGTCTGCTATGAGTTCTGTAGAAGAGATTTCGACTGTTGCAATACTTTCGAAGGTAAGAATCGCTCCACACACTCTAGTCCTCTCACTTCCTTTGTTTGTCGAGACATTATCGGGAATGTCGTTAACGCTGCGTTACACGGATACGATTATAATTGGTACCAACATCAGAGTCTTTCGCAATTACTAAACTTACGGTTGTCGATAATAAAGGTTCTGTTTAGTACACTTCAAAGCAGCCGCTGTGATAGCCTTTATAGTTTCTCTCAATTATATTTATGCCTCGGTATTTTGTCAGCGACTTTCGAGGAAAAGCGCAGGAACGTGAGATCGGCAATTTATCGATGCCACAAGGGAACCTCTAAATCATAAAAACTCCCGCTAAGGCTGTACGCTGTAAATCATATTAGCACATATCTTTTCTCCCAGAATATCATGAGTGCCTTATGAGACGTGGTATATGAACTAATTTGCTTAACATGATACAATTGAGTATTCTGCGTAACCCTTCCCAACGTACGGACGTATTTTGATGCACATACACCATACGCCTTAAACGAATGTTTGTGGTAAATTGAGTATTACTCATAATAAGTAATGTGTACTATTGCTACAATGTTTGTTCACCTTTTTCAATAATTATTATGTAGTTATATTTATCTTTTTCCGCAGTTGCTTACAAACTCGTCTGCTGCAGAGTTGTTAGGTGTGTGTAAGCGTACATTCTTTCAATAATAGAACATCATTTTAACGCTTGCGTTTAGCATACTGCATTTGTAAACATTGTCAGAAAATAATAACTTTCTTTTAATGAGAACTTTTAGTTGTTCCTGTATTGTTTTTGCCTTTCATCCATCGATAAGTCTGAACGTTCAATCAATGTGTTTCTAAGAGGCTAAGCCCGAGTATGAATTTCGTAATACAATTTTAGTAATGAATAAACACCCCCTCACATTTCTGAATGTCTGTAGGTGCTATTGTTTTGTTTTCTATTGCTGTCACCAAGATCAAACTTAACCAATGATTGAGCCAATTAGTAATTAAGAAGAACTTGTTTCTATTGTTGCCAGCAAGGGCAAATTTAACCAAATCTGGCTGATCTTGGTTGAGCCAATTAGTAATTAAGAAGAACTTGTTTTCTTTTGTTGCCATCAAGGGCAAATTTAACCAAATATGGCTGATCTTGGTTGAGCCAATTAGTAAATAAGAAGAACTTGTTTTCTTCTTAAACTAAGTAAACAATACAATTGCTCAATATAACATAGCTATCAGTTAACTATGACCCACGTGGTAATAACCTGCTTGTGAATATAACATAGCTATCAGTTAACTATCACCCACGTGGTAATAACCTGTTTGTGAATCGGCACTTAAGATCCATATGGATACTGCTTCACAAAAGGTTCATGTAAAAACTTCAATGAATTATTAGCGAACAGCGCAGAGCCAGGTCAGACTGCGCGGATGTGTTTGCTTATTTTAGACTACATCAGTTAAAAATGCATAACGCATAGTACCGTTGAAATATATCACCATGCTAGGCATGCTGTTGGCTCCACACTTGTCTTTTGAACATTAACCCTAATCCTGACCAATTTCCACAAGTGGTATCACAATTATTTATTCACGGAATTTTATTTGCATAATTCAATCATGTCCCACTTATAGACGTCTGTTGACGCATCTGCAGCAGTAGAATTGTGAAACTATTTTGTTAAAAGAAAAAAAATGCTAGAGTGTCAAAACGATGCAAACTCTCCATACATGAAAGAACAGTTATTGACCAAAGTTTAAAACATTGTGGCAAAAGAAGCAGATAATCGTTTTGTGTAATTTTCTGCACAAGCATCTGAAAGCATATGCATTTTTAAAGGTTAAACTATCTCAAGCTTTGATAACGACGAGGGCTACCGCTCAAGAGGTAGTGACTTCGTATCTCAGATTGGACATTCAATCTTTGATGATTTACAAAAATCTTAGAAATTATTCATTTAAATTGGCTGAAGTGACCATGTTTGAAAACAGGCATCCGAGTTTTTATATGAGAATAATATGGGAAAAAGCACTCAATACCTCGTTTATATACTCAAATAGTCTCTCTTTATTGTTACTATGATATACTAAAAATGATCGGGAATCCATACCATGTTACCACAATAAACTTCTATACGATTCATATATATTTAGTATTTTTATATAATACGGTAGGGATAGTCTATTTATAGTAACACGGTCTTGTGTGGGATTTCCCGAGTTTCTATACGATAACATTACGGTCGTTAGTATTATAACATTCGGACCATATAGAGAGTATGTGTAGTAGTTTACACAGGTATTGTGTTTTTTTGTTGTTTTAATTTTCTCAAAAGGAAACTAGGTCGCCTGTGGTTGGAATATAGCAAGTTTCATGAAAGGGTGTGTGAAGTTCTGTTAAGAGACTTTTGATATACCTACCATAATTTGAACGGGTCTGGCAGTGTTCAATAATGGCGGTCCCCGTTGAATATGATGGAGCAAGAAAAACGCTATAGAGATTTGGAAGACTCCGGAAGTAGTTTGATTCAATATGTATTTATCGATTCCAAACTTCGATTAGTTTCTATGCCGTTTAGAGTTGACAATTTCTTTTTCTATATTTACTAATATAATATAGTACGCCGAGTATCAGACTAAAACCAGACGTACAGACGTACTTATTTACTATAGAACGCCAGATCCTAGACTTCATTGCAAGTCGTCAGTGTTGGTTTGTATCAGGCGTACAGACGTACACATTAATTATATTACGAAAGATCCCAGACTATATTGCAAGTCGTCTTTGTTGTTATGTCCCAGACGTACAGTCGTACACGTTAATTATATTACGAAAGATCCTAGACTATATTGCAAGTCGTAATTGTTGTTTTGTCCCAGACGTAAATCCGTATACATTAATTATATTACGAAATATCCCAGACATTATTGTACGTTGTTATTGTTGGTTTGTCCCAGACGTACAGCCGTACACATTAATTATATTACGAAAGATCCCAGACTTTATTGCACGTTGTTATTGTTGTTTTGTCCCAGACGCACAGCCGTACATATTAATTATATTACGAAAGATCCCAGACTTTATTGTACGTTGTTATTGTTGCTTTGTCCCGGACGTACCCATTAATTATATTACGAAAGATCCCAGACTATATTGCAAGTGGTTATTGTTGTTTTGTCCCAGACGTACCCATTAATTATAGTACGCCAGATTCTAGACTATATTGGAAGTTGGCATTGTTGTTTTGTCCCAGACGTACAGCCGTACACATTACATATATTACGAAAGATCCCAGACTTTATTACAAGTTGTTATTGTTGGTTTTTCCCAGACGTACCCATTAATTAAAGTAGGTCAGATTCTAGACTATATTGCAAGTTGTCATTTTTGTTTTGTCCCAGACGTACAGCCGTACACATTAATTATATATCGAAATATCCCAGACTTTATTACACGTTGTTATTGTTGGTTTGTCCCAGACGTACCCATTAATTATAGTACGCCAGATTCTAGACTATATTGCAAGTTGTCATTTTTGGTTTGTTCCAGACGTACAACCGTGCACATTTATATATTACGAAAGATCCCAGACTATATTGCAAGTCGTCATTGTTGTTTTGTCCCAGACGTACATCCGTACACATTAATTATATTACGAAAGATCCCAGACTATATTGCAAGTCGTCATTGTTGGTTTGTCCCAGACGTACAGCCGTACACGTTAATTATATTTCGCAAGATCCCAGACTATATTGCAAGTCGTCATTGTTGTTTTGTCCCAGACGTACATCCGTACACATTAAGTATATTACGAAAGATCCCAGACTATATTGCAAGTCGTCATTGTTGGTTTTTCCTAGACGTACAGCCGTACACGTTAATTATATTTCGCAAGATCCCAGACTATATTGCAAGTCGTCATTGTTGGTTTGTCCCAGACGTACCCATTATTTATAGTACGTCAGATTCCAGACTTATTGCAAGTTGTCATTGTTTTGTTTTTCAATTTAAATCCTTGCTAGATATCTGACATTGACAAAAAACAACAGAAAACATCTTCTAATAACTGATATAAAAGAATACTTCAAATGAACAAATCATTTAAATATAAAAAATAATGCATTCATTAGGATGCAATAAGTGCATATATATGAAACTAATATATTTCTTAATGTATGTTACTTGTTTAAAAAATATGTTTATATCTACATTTATTGTCCGTATTAAGTATTGTTGTAAAACATGTGTATATTGTGAATATGCTTTCAAATATAATTTGTATGTTTTTTTATATGCATTATGGGCCGGTGGCCTTTTATTACAGTGCAAGCATATTGTATTGACCCGCATGGTCATGTCTGCTGAAGTCTCTTGAGTTATGTGTTTAATACGAGAACATGATCATTCTTTTGATGGATCTTATTTGTCGAGTTATCAAAGCGTCAGAGTTGATTACCATGATTTTCTGCGACAACATGCGTGACTGTTTCGTTTAATTTCGCGCAGAGGCCCACGTGAAGTCATTATAATGACAATGCCAAGGGTCTGTGTTTGCATTCTTTAGACTTAATACGTGTGCTTCGTATTCACAGACTTGCTGGAGACGTCACTGTTTTTGCAGCAAGTTCCCAATTTTGATTGTCACCACTTTTCACTTAGTATTATCAGGGGAATGTGTTTTACAAACATGTACATAAAAATGATTTCTAATATATAACCGCATCAAAAATGATACACGTGTATGTCAAACGTAAACGAATTACTCCGGAATATTTTGTAGAAAATTATTTTGTCACAAAAATCCATAACATATTTCCTGCGCCATCGATGATTATGACTAAATATGGACCGGCCAGCACACACTAAAATTAACCGTTGTGACTACACGATCACGGAGAGTCCAGATTAACATGCGCATCCAACCTGTTTGATACGGCTCTACACTTTGTGGTAAAAACTCACAGAAGGTTTCGAATATATCATGAAGAACAACACTGTCCATCTGGATCAGACTGCATGGACGTACAGGAGAACTGGTATCTGTATTTGAGCCGTCCCGCGAGAAAACCATCATTGTGGACTCTGTGTAATGTATCGACTCGGATCAGCCTAAGCATGCCGCGCAAGCTAACCCGGACATACACTTTTAGCCTCTTTGCGGACTGCGCAGGCTGACCTGGGTCGGTACATTACGCAGAATCCATACGCTTGGTGTTCTCAAGGGACGGTTCACTTGCTATAAATGCGCCAATGCTGGAAGGATTTTCCTGGAACCCGGCTCGTATTGTAAAGTTCTATAGGTAATTGAACTAATTCACTATTATTGGCAGTGCTATTTCTGGAACCTGCTATTGTGAGCCAAATTTAGGATAAAGAGAAATGAAAACAAAGATGGGCGACATTTTAGGTAGGACGTGATGTATTGATATCGGTTTCCTCCATGAAACTCCCGATCGCAGATTTAACCCTTTCCCTCACACATAAACATAATTGTAAATTGTAAAATAATGCAATGTTATCACAAAAGTCTTAATATTACCGAAATGAGTATGTATTAAAGTAATATATGTAGGTGATTGCCAGTATGACTTTGGAATAAGATATATCTTTCAACAATTCACACCCTCCTAAACAGCTTCAAGTCAAAGGTTAAATTTTCCTTTTTTGGTATAAGCTATTTTCGAGCTTCACCAAAATCAGCAAACTTCAAAGATATTTCGGATTATTATTTTAAACCTTGTGACGCCATCTCAGGAAAAAATGGGATCTCTGATTTTGACATTTTTTTTAAAGCGAAAGTCGTCTGCAGCAGTTAGGCTATCCTGCGTGTACTAGTTTATGTTGGAAATGTCAAATAATAATTCAAAGGCTGCTTCGAAATAAATGTCCGCATTGCACGTGATTTTCAACCTTTACATAATGTGTGATGTGTAAATTCAAACTTCACATAATCAGGGACGTAGATACGATCTTATCTACGTCCCTGACATAATGCGTGATGTGTAAATACAATCCCAACATATTGAAAAGAAGTCTTGTTACGGAGAAAAGACCAGGTGAGGATATAGAAAAAAGACCAAATTATGAGCAATTTCTTATTTTCCAACGATGTTTTAAACTGTCGTCTGTTGCAGAACGCTTATGGCTTCTGTTTCAGGTTAATGGAAAATCATTTCCGAATCGGGAACATCTGAAGAAGTTAACGGACGCCCAACGTGTATAAAACTGCGGCAGAAAGTTATCCGGTGACGAAAGGCATTTCCCGCTGCTGCTCGGTGCTCTCGCGATCATGTATGGGGCGCATAACACGGACAAAACGCACAACGACCTCACGATCAACGCACATATACGGACGAACAATTAACGGACATCACCGTACTAGTAACGGACTTGTACCGCGTAAAACGTAAGCGCAACGCATGAGAAACTGACAAAAGGTTCTTTAACGTTTGACGAACGTATTTCTACCGGTCACGTGACGGACAAAACGGGTATAAAGAGTCCGATTTTTTTTTATTCCGGCACAATAGTTTCCGCTCGCTCAGACATCACACGTGCTGAAGTAATTCCAAAATGCCAAAATCGAAGTATACGAATGCTTGGAAGGATAAGGCCATGGGACGGAGGAATGCTCCAAGATCACTCTCTCCTCCCTCTGATCTTAGTGACGTTGCTGGAGAACATACCACCAAAGAACAAGATACCATGCAAGTTACACTGGTAGAAACCCTGTCTTAATCTGGAGATAAGCCTAGTCAGTAAAAGAAGCCTAAGAAATATTGACGCATCCGTGATGATCAGGAGGAAGGCCAAGTCCTGGAATGGATAGAGGAACATCCCTGTGAAAGTATTTACTTCTCGCACGATGACAGAGATGGCGTTGCGAGGTATCCTCCAGGCAAATCGCATATTGGAATACTTAAACCCTGACGCAAGATGTCTGAGTGTGACGGCTAACATCATACCAGGATCAAGAGGGGCTCTGTACGTAGTATATGTTTTGGTTATTCTGGGACCCACTCGTTCAAGGATCTCATCAAACATCTCAGCGGGCATCCTCTTGAAGTTGATAAATGACCGCTGATCTTCTCCCCGCAGCTCTGTCATGAGTTGATCGTAAATGCCAAACATCTCAGGGCTCAACCAAGCCCTACACCACCATCTCCGCTATCGTCTTCTCCTTCTTCTTTTGTTTCCATAAGTAACGGTATCCAAATTGGCATCCAACTGGTCAACACGTACCTGGATCAGGGCTGCTTGATACTGCAGACGGGCTCTAACGCGATACTCCATGCTAGTTTGATCAATGAACTCAAACACTCAAAAGTTCGGAAGGCCTTATCCATGAAATGCAAGAAGACATTTGAGAGTTATGATATAATTGAATATACAGGCGACCACATATCAGGTGACGCTGTAGTCAAGCGATTCAATGAAAGCAGAGAACCTCAACAACCAGTATAACAACGTTTTATATCTTTATTCATCATAGTTTTGTCCGGTGGACCATCGTTTCAAGTCCATTATTTATCAGTTCCTATGCGTTCCTCGTCCGTTGAACATACATTACATCCGCTGCATGTCCGGTAGTAGTCCGGCCGTGAATCAGGGCCACTGGACAAGAACGGATGCGAACCGGACAAGTACAGAATAAGGAACGCACCAGTAACGAACAAAACGCATAGAAACGCATTGCTACCGTACATACTTTGTCCGGTGGTGTACGTTCCAAATGTTGAACATGTTCAAAACATTCCACCGGATGGAACGAACATCGCCGGGTGAGGAACGTAGGCGCCGGATGAGGAACGGAAAAGAAACGCATGCGAACGGTCACGAACGGATTTAAAATGTTGTTATACGCTATACGGTGAAGTGTGACTGACCCAATATGGTCAAGTAGTCCCTAAACAGCCTGTGTTTGCATAGCAATGAGTGTTTACCAGCAAAATGCATTGAATATATGACATTGAGTTTAAAATCGTTGTAAATGCGTATATGATGTACTAGAAATGATTGATTTAATTACTTATTGTATATTGACCAGAAACTGGTCGATTTACATGGAAACAAAGAAGGAATTGATTTGGGGCTCCTTTGATTTGGTGTATTGTAAGCGTTATTGGATATAAATACTGTTGAAAACGGCCTAAACGACCCAACAATGCACTAGAAACGCCTGCTTAAAGCATGGTGAGCAATTGCTCCTCTTACAACACTGTTTTCAGTCCTATCGCGTAACTGGGTTTGTTGATTCACCCAGGACAGGACACGTGAGTATGTGAACTGTGAGCGGGATTGGATATAAATGCTGTTGAAAACGGCATAAACAACCAGACAATGCACTACAAACGCCTGTTGAAATCATGGTGAGCAATGGCTCCTCTTACAACACTATTTTCAGTCCTATTGCGTAGCTGGCTTGGTTGTATCACACAGGGCAGGATGCATGAGTATGTAATCTGTAAGCGTGATTGGATATAAATGCTGTTGAAAACGGCCTAAACAACCCGAAAATGCACTACAAACACCTGTTGAAAGCATGGTGAGCAATGACTCCTCCTGATTCACCCAGGTCCAATGAGTTTGTGACCTGTGAGGGTGGTTGATTATCAAAAACACACATGCTGTTTAAAAATGGCAACGCAACCTAAACGACCTTTAAACATGACGAGCAAGGGCTCCTCTTCCCACTCTGTTTTCGAAAGTTCACTTATAGGGAGGTTATGGCTGTGGTGGGGAACTGGGGCTTCGTGAAAATCGCTCACTCTACCGCGGAAAGGCCTGCAGAGGTGTGAAAAAACAAGTGAAGTATACTAACCCTTTCCAAAATGCAGATGCTTTATGCTATTCTCCGGACTTACTTAGTCATGCAACATCTCGCTTCCAAGTTCAAAACCCCTACAATGCAAACAAAACGACATTTGAAAACATGATGAGCAATGGCTACTCTTATCACACTGTTTTCAGTCCTATAGCGTAGCTGGGTTGATTCACGCAGCACGCATGGGTATATGAACAGTGAGCGTGATTGGATATAAATGCTGTTGAAAACAGCCTGGACGACGCGACAATGCCCTGCAAACGACCGTTGAAAGCATGGGGATCAATTGCTCCTCTTGCAACACTGTTTTCAGTCCTATCGCGTAGCTGGGTTGGTTGATTCACACAGGACAGGACGCGTGAGTATGTGAACTGT
>JAUELF010287051.1:0-10198 GCA_031471495.1 Clinocardium nuttallii | reverse complement strand
ATCCCAGTATTATGATTCTAGTATTTCAAGACATCTTTTGGACAGTTTTTAAACTTTGACTATATTATCAGATTTTTGTGATTCAGCACTTTTAAGTTTTGAGATATATATGCATGTTATCATTTTTTCCTCCAATACATGAATAGCATACAAAGATGAACACTTTGATGAACAAACAAAGAGGAACACAACGAAAAGGTTATACACACAATCAAATATCTCTTTAATTTACCATATACCAAAATAAGTGCTTGGAAGGAAAGTGTCCACTTGTCAAAAGGAAACACCACAAAGAACACTTTCATGAAACGAAATTGAATGCCTTCAACCGAGGCACTCTAAGGAGTTTTCATAGCTAACGTATATACATAGGAATGGCACTATATATACATGGAGAACCATGCAATAATACAGGTGTATATGCAAACTACATATCCCTACAAGATACATAGTACACAACAAAATATTAAATAAATATACAAAAAGAAAGGGAGTTTACATTCATTCTCTGTTAGCATGCAAGTGCCCAGTTTACCTCTCTTTGTATACTCTAACGGATTTTTGGATTGGAAGAATTACTTCCCTTTGTAGACTTCTAACGGAATTTTCAACCCGATTTTAACATCATGTAGCAGTGGTTCGGGTACCTATGGTTTTCCATGCGAGTTACGTTTAGCCAGTATTTAATACAATTAGGAATATAGAATGTACAAAGAGGTAGACGTCAACATTCTCCTAAACCAAATGGTTCCGAGTTATGTCTTGCTAGATTATAATACTACTTACAAAATTGTATATGAACTCTTTCAACTTTATCAAAATACTTAAAACCCCAAAGTTGAGACCCGCAGCATAGTATAGGCATATTAGTAGTATCAAAAATCTTGAAAGCATCTAAAAGGTCTAGTCTTCCATACAAACGCTGAATACGGAATCTATAAAATAATCATTTCATCGCTTGTTGTGACAGTGTTTTTTTAATGTTTTCGTCCAAGACAATGCAGAAGTGATATAAAGACCCAGATATTTATAGAAAGGTACAGCCTCCATTTGTTTTCCTTTATAGTACTATTGTCCTATGTTATAACAGTTTTTGTCCAATGCAAATGTACTTATTTGTTAGTTTTATGTTTATAATTGATGACCTGTTTTTTTTTAGAGATTTCTTATTTATTTCAGAAGAAGATTAGATTAAAGAAAATATCAACAATCTGTTCACGAAGAAAAAGTATCAATTAACTTTCACAACATTATACATACGGTAAGTGAGCATATTAGCATTTATTACTCTAAGACAGTTGAAGACAACAACGTTTATTTACTGCAAATTACAGTAACCATACACATATCACTAATAATAGTATATATCATTGAATACATAACTACAAAGAGCCTATGTGTAACATTAAATTTTCTTATGTATATGTTCCTTCCCGATATAACATAAATTATATCAATTTTGCTCATAAATGTAATACATTCAAACATTACAACACATTTTCACTACAATACAAAATTCATAATTAACATCATAGCACATTGCACGAAACATAATATCTGCCACTTATGAGTTACATATGCGGATAGTGGAGCGACAGATCTGCCCGCGAGTATGCGCAGACTGATCTGTATCTTCACTGTCTGTCTCTTTGTTTAAAATAGATTCAATTTTGTAAAGCTATTTAAGTACATATAACGTACCGTTTTAGCCGTTTATCAGTACCCGATACAATATTATTATATTCCTTTTAAGAGTAGGCCGCCTTGCCAAACAATCTTTGTTTCATTTTGATAGTTTTGCATAATGTTTTCAGAATTCGACTGCTGTAGCCGATACGTCTCCAAAAAGATGTCTATACTAGGGTAATGTTAAACGGTTCTAAATTATCATAGATTTCATACAACAACTTTATATAATATTTTCAAATATAAATTGCAATACATTTTCACATCACCATCAATTATTATTATCAACATTTACTGATATTGAACTGACGTATTAACTAAAGGTTGCTTTAACACTTTCCGTATCGACATTTAGGAATTTTACTAAGATTTAACATTTCAGTTGTATTGTAAGTATTAACTATGTGATAAAACTTAATGGTATTCGGGTGAACAAAGTTTGATTTTCAAAGTGCTTGCATTCAAGGGTATAGTGATATTCATCCCCTATTGTTAGATTGCGTAATTGATATGTTATTTAAAGTAGCTGTTCATTACATATGTATCTTTGATTAATTTATACTTGTTACCACTGGACAATTTGTGTGTCGAAGGTGGCATGTATTAGTCTTTCATTTTCTGCTTGAAAGATAATGAGATCCATTTTGGATTAACGTCAAATTGATTATTCCTTACATTACCTTAGCCATCGTTCAATAATCAATTTTTTACATTTTCTAGCAATTTAGATTTGTCTCTTCTTTGGTTGCTGTAAAAGCTAATCTATAAACTGTTGGATAATTTATCAGTGGTAGTATTATGTAATCTACTCCAAAAGCGAATAACTCTACTTTAAAGATCTATTTCAAGTGGTGTAATTCCAAGTTCACTGTAAGGCATATTTGATGGTGAAGATATTTTAAAATGTAAAATTTGTTTAAAAAAATTAAGTTGTACTCTTTCTAGTATATCTGCATTGCAGAATCCCCACAGCTCAAAACCGTATGAAAGGGTTAGTTTAATAGTTATGTTAAATATTTCAATTTGCTAATCGTATGGTAATTTAAAATTTTCTATTTTTCTAAAAAGAGAAAGCATAGCTTTATTGGCTTGTTCTGCTATATGGTTTTAGCGTAAAGGTACGTTCCGGTTCTAGGCATATATTCCGAGATATTTATATTCATTTACAATTGCAATTTCTTTTCCTTTAAAAGTGAATTTATATTTATATATTTTCCTTTTGAACCTATTATCAGAATTTTTGATTTTTTAGAATTAACTGTTATTTTCCATTGATCACAATTTTCTCAAAAATGTTAAGACTGTTTTGTAAATCATGATTGCTATCACTGATTATCACTGTATCATCTCAGAATAAGACAATGTATATTTTGAGATAAAGAAACAATTCATCAGTATGTGCCTCAGTCTCTATATGTATGGCATTATGTTCAATTCAAAGATCTTCCAAATCATATAGGTATAATAAGAATAACATAGGTGATTGGTTTTAACCTTGCCTAACACCAGAACTGCACGGAAAGAAACTAGATACACCCGTAGTAGTGACTATTCTTGACTTGATATCTTCATACATTTTCCTGATGAAATTGAAACATTTTCCATTAATGTCATATTTTAATAATTTTGACAATAATCCTTGTCGCCATACCGTATCAAATGCTTGCTAAAAATCAATGAATGCACAGTATAACTTACGTTTGCTTGCTTTAAGCATATCGATAACGCACTGTATAAGAAATAGATTATCAGTAGTAGAATTATCCTTTTGAAAACCCGCTTGACAGTTATTAATTATATATTGTAATTTTCTACAAATTTGTTTTATCTTGTGTTTTTGATGCTGGTAGGTAATTTGCCCAAACAACTTAGCAGTGTAATAGGCCTCTAATATTCTGGATGGTTCTTGTCTCCCTTTTGTTTATAAATCTAAATAATGTTTTCGCTGGTCCAACTGTCGGGGATAATAGCTAAATCAAATATTACGTTGAAAAACTTTTCATAAATTGGCAGCATTTTCTTAACCCGGTTTTTTTATGTGTTCATTAGAATATTGTCCATACTGGGGCTTTTATTATTTTTTAATGTTTTTACTGCATTCAATATTTCTTCTTTACTGATTTTAACGTGTATTTCTCCATTGATTACTTGAATACTGTTTTAATCTAGTTCAATCTTTTCATTTTTATTTCTTTGTGTATTTACATCTTTAAAGAAATCTTAAAGTCGAAGCGATACGGAAGATTTAAATCGAACGTGTAGACAAAGCAACGGAAAGTAATACGTACGTTCGTGTATACATGTTGCCAACCATGGTAACAAGAAAACATTCATGGATTACATTAATAATAGACAGTGTTTGTCACATTGTATACAATATCCACTGGTGGGAGAAACTACAATACCCTCACCACAGAAACAAAGTTCTTGTTTGTAGACTCCCAGCAGTAACTGACATACAGTTTGTCTCTATAAAAGCACAGAGCTCTGGGCATCTGCAAGTGTAAAGGCTTTAAATCTTTGAGGGTCTCGAGACTCTCTAAATTATAATCGAGTCGGTAAAGTGTGTCGTTACCATGGGCACAAATATACACTTTATTGGTTTCCGGGTCTACACTGATCCCAACGGGTCCTGACCCTTCCATTTTGTTTTGATAGACTACTTTTCCCTTGTCATTCATACAAAGTACTTTGTGATTAATCCAATCAGTTATTAAGAGTTTGCCATGACACACAGCGAGATAATGAATATAACCAGTGTGTACTTCAGTGTTTATAATCTTTAACGTGACTCCGTCTTTGGACAACATTGATACAAACCAGCGAGAATCATTATAACCATCACCACCACTACAAAGGGTAAAAATCGTATCTTCACAACAATCTATAGAACGACAGCGTTTCTTCGTTGTTATAGATTTCATTATTACGGCAGGTTTGTGTGTGATATCTATAAACAATATTTTACATTTCCATGGTAATGTAACAACTAACATAAATTGTTTATTCGGCTCTGTTCGGTTTGTTACAGACGCATAGGAAGACTCAGTTTTGGATATGGTGCCTTGCTCAATTGGCTCTCTTTTAACCTCTATTTCTGTTACACCGAAAGGTTCAGACCCAAACCGAATATAACGTTGTAAAATGTTAGAACCCAAACTGAATATTTTTAAACAAGAATTATTATTATCAGAAACAAGCCACATTCTATTATGAAGTCCACATACAACAGTTATACCACACTCACTCTGATCTAATGTGTGTTTAACACTTACTCTATCGTCGATAGAAACTTCCTCTATCTCAAACTCTTTTTCCCTCTCTCTCTCTTTCCTCATTGTCCCCAGAAATCTTCTTCTACTCGTTTCTCTCTCACCCATTAACTTTACCATACAATGTGATTTAGCATCCCTCTCATAACACTTACCACATAAGTATTTCTTACACGAATAACAAATAGCAGCAATATTTAACAAAAAGCAATCATCACAGATAACGTTGAGCTTGTTTTGTTCAGTTCCGTTTTGTATTTTAGTTTGTAGGGGCTCCTCTCTTATTTCCTCGACTGCAAGCCCATCTAGATTAATAGTGCGTTCAACTGGACTTGATATGGTTGTTTCAGTCACATCCATAGGAGCCTGTGCCATTTTGACTGTAAAAAGAGATTAATTAATAAATTTTCTGTTTTGAAAATATGCAAAAAAGAATAGCTGTAAAATGTTTTCTTCGCAATTCTATACCAGTAGATATATACAATATTTTCATGATGTTCGCCTTTCAACACTATTTTGAGTTTCCAGAACAAATGTAGAAATCTGAAACAAAATGACTGTTTTAAGAAAGTTAACATTTGTTAGACTATCATAATATAAAAGTAGGTGTCTTAGTCAATGAAATTAACCATTTGGTATTTATCTCAACAAATACAGATTATATCGAAAACTCCATTATAGCCGTGTATGTCAGAATGTTATTAGATGTCTCTTTCTATAATAGAGTGCAGTAAGTACACATGTGCAGATTTAGATCGGAATCGATATAGAACTGCAGTAGTGACACGTGCTTCACTGTATGGTTTCCCTGAGCACATTATTTACACAGTAGTCACTGTTAATATGTCATAGAATTAAAACTAAAGCATTTCACATGATAAAGATCCACTCACAGTGTATGAAGTTAAAGCAGTGTGGAGAAAGTATGTCCGTCTACGTTGAAGTCATTTCATACGGACGTATTATAGTCACACTGACCTTGACCTTTGGCATAGGCCGCAACCATTATAACCCCCTTTAGGTCACAATACACTACATAAATTCCTTCTTTGTTTCCATGTAAATCGGCCAACTTCAGTCATCAAGTGTCACACTTTCTAAGCATTTCTCATATAGAACACCCTATATCATTGTAAAGAGTTACCTCGTAGCTTTAAAACAATCCAACGAAAATGTGGGGTCATGCATTATGCGCGAAAATGGTTACCGTCATTTTCGACAAAAAGGTCCCGGACAAACCGGTTTTTAGCATTCTCTACTTTCACTTTCAGACAAGGTCAAAAAAATAAAAGTGATCAAATCAATCATTTCAAGTGCATCCTATACTCATTCACAATGCATTTAAACTCATTGTCAAATATTCAATACATACTGGTGATGGTATACACTCATTTCTATACAAACAAAGGTTTGTTTAGGGACTATCGTAGTGTAGATCAAAGGGTCCGCGGATGTATTTAGCGTAATTTGACCTTTAACCTCACTGTTAGAGAATTATGTCCACATATGAAAGTGCTAGAGAGATGACAAAGTTTCGCACAACGCATTATAGTCACTGTTATCTAGACATTCGACCTAGGATGATGGACCACGCCTTGTAAAAGAAGCAGTGCTTGTCAGCAGGTGATTTAAGTTTCATACCAATGAAATAAGAAATTAAGTAACTAGAGCAACGATGTCGTCTTGTACAGGCTCATAATAGTCCCTGTAACCTTGACCTACGACATACATCCGTGAAAGCGCAAAATCGTACAAGGAGGGATGTTGGTGAACATGTTTATTACGTTGCGTAACAATCGGACAAGAAATAAAGTTGCAAGAATAATTACATCGTTGTATACATAATAACATAGTCAATGTGGCATTTACCTTTGATCACGGTCTGTGAAACGTTTACTCGTACAGGAGTATTACTTTTAAACATGTGTGAGAAGTTTAATCAAAATTGGATAGGAAATAAAGTCGCTTTTGGATACGAATGACGGGAGATCCACAAGTAATAGGACTATCTTAGTAACTACATGTTGTATTAGTTGAAATACTTTATAAAAGTCATTTGTTTATTTGTTTGTGCTCTTCTTTGTGGCGACTTAATAATTATATTATTTCGTCATGAATTAGTTATAAATTATTGTCATAGAAACGAGTTGAGGCATAGGCGGACGACATCGTAAGTTTATAGAAAGAAGCAGTTTAAACTGTTTATATACACCGGCAGAAGAAAACAAAAATGTGCATGACAAATTTGTGGTTATGTTCCATTAATACAACAATTTCAGTAAAAATGCTTAGCAACGTACTAGAACGTCAGGTACAAAATAACGTCAAATTAAAAATTGCTATACAGTAAAATTACAAATGTATATCACAATGTAGACAAAATGCAGGACGCAGGAAATAATCTGATCAGCCTGCTCGTTGGGAGCATATCCTGATTAGCCTTCACGTCGCGAGAAAAATCTGAAGAAGACTGATTGTTCCAAGAAGAATTTGGTTAGCCTTCTTGACGCGAGAAGAAAGCCTGCTTGTTGCGAGAAGAATCTGATATGCTTGATTGTCCCGCCGAGACGAATCCGACGAGCCTGCTTGTCCCGAGAAGAATCTGATTAGCCTGCTGGATACAAGAAATAATCTGATTTGCCTGCTATTCGAGGGAATAATCTGATAAGCTTGTTTGTCACAAGATTAATCTGATAAGCCCGCGAGAAGAGTCAGATTAGCTTGTCTGTCGCGAGAGGAGTCAAGCATTCACTAGCATGAATTCAATTTTGTTTGTGGTTTGAGGACAGAACTAATGATGCTTGCAAGAGAGCACGCTCTGACAACAGCGTCGGTGTCGATTTACACCATAATATGTGTCATCAGTTACACATCATATATTTAGGATTTAGGATAAACGGATGGAATAAATGCCTTCATATAATTGTTATTAAAATATGTATTCATGTTTTCAAACCAACTTGTTTCGCTCCAAACGGCTACGTCAGAATGAAATAACTACCTTGGCCTGCCCCATAAAACTTACACTTTTCATAAAAGAAATATTATTCAAATAATTATTCAATTATTTGCCAAAGAGAAATGTGGACTTTTGATAACATCAGGTTGATTTCTTCAAGTTTGATTAGTGTCGAAACTATAACAACCGTTCGATTACTTCTGAATCACCCTCGCACGTACGTATGGTTGGATCCCTATATACCACCGAGAGGATAATAATGACAAGAAGAGGACAATAATAATCTTACCCTTTTCTGTCTGTAAAAAGGCCACTAAATCATACAACAGATATCCACCACAATGTCAAATACTGTCTGGCTAAAATATAACAATACAAAATAATTAAAACGTGTGTTCATGAGATAAAGATTAATCAACTTTTTTTTTTAGCGATAAGAATATAATTCACGAGCCGTCTCGTGAATGGGAGTGACGTCACGAGTGACGTAGTCACGAGTGGCTACTCCCATTCACAACACGGCGAGTGAATTATATTCTTATCCTTGAAAAAATAAGTTGAATAATATGTGTATTACATTTCATTGTTGTTTGTTGTAATACATTACATTCTTAAATACGTGTCTTCCACCATAGTGTATGTTTACTGTGAATTATTGTTTGTCTTTTTACCTACTTTGCGCATTAAATGTTGATGATGCGTGGCCGTGGGAAAAAAGGGACGGGCACGCATGCGCAATTGTGTAGTAGATTATATTTATTTAATACACTGGTGTGTATTAACAATAAATCAATGATTATGAATTTTCTTTCACCGAGATATCCTTATCTTTGATGGATAAAAATGTAATAAAAATAATTATTGCCTGATAAACACACTGTTTCAAAGAAAGACAGTGGATTTGTCAAGTGATAATTTTCACGATCTGCTCTTTATTGTTAATATATCAATTTAAATGTAACACAGTATTGTGTCTGCTTGGTAATTCGAATCCAAGTTTAGCCACCACTACTTTTGATTTAAGACATAAAACATACGTAGTATCTTATGGATATAAAGGGCGAATGAGACTGCGCATATTAACTAATATCCTTCGAACGATGCATTACTACGAACTTAAACACAATTAGCTAGAAATAACTCTGCTGAAACACTTACTTTGAGATCCCTTAATATTGAAATTAAGGCTAGAGACGTTCAGAATTATATTTTACGCTAGATTGATTGATTGGGGTTTAGCGCCGATTTTAACATTGTTTCATATCAATACTGTCAGTTCATAGACTCATGTCTTTTTTAGCGTCCTTACACCAATAATCCACACAGCAACTTTCAAAGTAACCGGCTGCTTGTTTTATATAGTTTGATAGCCGTTTGGTGAAAGACGAATGGCACTTGCCATAAGTACTCTTGTCACACATCGGAAAGAATGTTGGCCGAGCTGTAATTTGAAGTCACAACCCCTGGATTGACAGCCCCAGCTCTCAGCCAACATTCTTTATGCTGGAGGAGAATACTCTATTGGACAGATAGCGTGTGTATTACCTTTCAGCTCCGGGTACAACGGCCCGTGCGAAATATTGTCGTGACATATTTATCGTGTCGTGGCAAAATCTTTCAACATACCCGAAATATATTTCAAATGGCCATAAGGGCTATGACACATTAAAGACGGTTTCCCGAAGTGAATACTAAAGAAACAACAACGTGTAGGGGTAATGTCGTCAGTGTCTCACAAGTCAATCCTAATCCTGCGACATTCGTTTGACCATCGTGTGTTGTCGTGCATTGTCGGGTAACTGTTTCCACGTGATTAGGTCGTATTGTTATATGGTCATAACACGGTTCATTGTTAAGTGTTCTTGTTTGAGTTTTGGGATCGGTAAATCCATGCCCAAATGTAATCGGCAGTAAGCTCTTTCCTGTCAACACTTCAGAGTTTTGATTAATTTAAGAATCTGCATACTGCACCGTGAACGGATAATAAGACACTTGTCAACGCATTGTGGATTTTCAAAGAGCACCGTATAAACTTACCAGACTGTCTAAATGTATGTTTTTTTACGAAAGACCGGTGGTGACTTCCAATCTTCATACTTCACATTTCACACTTCACACGTCATACTTCACACTACATAGATCATATGTTTGAAGTGTGACGTGTGAAGTGTGAAGAATGAAGTGTGAAGTATAAAGTGTGAAGTGTGAAGTTAGAAATGTGAAGTGTCAAGTATGAAGTGTGAAGTGTGAAGTTTGAAGTGTGAAGTATGAAGTGTGAAGT
>JAUELF010287040.1:0-10198 GCA_031471495.1 Clinocardium nuttallii | reverse complement strand
CGGGTGTTCCCGTTATTATAAAGTAATCGTACTAGTCCCGGGTGTTCCCGTTATTATAAAGTAATCGTACTAGTCCCGGGTGTTCCCGTTATTATAAAGTAATCGTACTAGTCCCAGGTGATCCCGTTACTGTAAAGTAGTCGTTCTAGTCACTGGTGTTCCCGTTATTGTAAAGTCGTCGTACTAGTCACTGGTGTTCCCGTCATTGTAAAGTTGTCGTACTAGTCCCGGGTGTTCCCGTTATTGTTAGGTTATCGTTCTAGTCACAGGTGTTCATGTTATTGTAAAGTAACCGTACTAGTCCCGGGTGTTCCCGTTATTATAAAGTTATCGTTCTAGTCACTGGTGTTCCCGTCATTGTAAAGTCGTCGTACTAGTCATTGGTGTTCCCGTCATTGTAAAGTCGTCGTACTAGTCACTGGTGTTCCCGTCATTGTAAAGTCGTCGTACTAGTCACGGGTGTTCCCGTTATTGTAAAGTCGCCGTACTAGTCACTGGTGTTCCCGTTATTGTAAAGTTATTGTACTAGTCACTGGTGTTCCCGTTATTGTAAAGTTATCGTTCTAGTCACTGGTGTTCCCGTTATTGTAAAGTTATCGTACTAGTCACTGGTTTTCCCGTTATTGTAAATTAGTCGTACTAGTCACTGGTTTTCTCGTTATTGTAAATTAGTCGTACGTGTCACTGGTGTTCCCGTTATTGTAAAGTAATCGTACTAGTCACTGGTGTTCCCGTCATTGTAAAGTAGTCGTTCTAGTCACGGGTGTTCCCGTTATTGTTAAGTTATCGTACTAGTCACTGGTGTTCCCGTTATTGTTAAGTTATCGTTCTAGTCACTGGTGTTCCCGTTATTGTAAAGTTATCGTACTAGTCACTGGTGTTCCCGTTATTGTAAAGTAATCGTACTAGTCACTGGTGTTCCCGTTATTGTAAAGTAGTCGTACTAGTCACTGGTGTTCCCGTTATTGTAAAGTTATCGTACTAGTCACGGGTGTTCCCGTTATTGTAAAGTTATCGTACTAGTCACTGGTGTTCCCGTCGTTGTAACGTTATCGTACTATTCACTGGTGTTCCCGTTATTGTAAAGTAGTCGTACTAGTCACTGGTGTTCCCGTTATTGTAAAGTAATCGTACTAGTCACTGGTGTTCCCGTTATTGTAAAGCAGTCGTACTAGTCACTGGTGTTTCCGTTATTGTAAAGTAGTCGTACTAGTCACTGGTGTTCCCGTCATTGTAAAGTTGTCGTTCTAGTCACCGGTGTTCCGTTATTGTAAATTAGTCGTACTTGTCACTGGTGTTCCCGTCATTGTCTACTGTCTAGTTCAAAACAGAAAGTGTTAATAAATCTATGTAGATATATTTCGGAATGTTATGCTATTCGCGATGACATAAGAAAGCTAGTTGCTGTTCCCTAACATATTCTTATTGTGTACCTTCTTCATTTGATATACTAAATATTATTTATTTGATATATTGTATAGTTGTATATGTATTTTTTTTTGTCTAAGCCATATTCTACCACTTTGTAAATGGCCAAAGACAAATTGTGTCGATACTTGCCAATAAAGGATTGAATTGGATTGAATTGGATTGAATTGTAAAGTAGTCGTACTAGTCACTGGTGTTTCCGTTATTGTAAAGTAGTCGTACTTGTGTCGGATGCTCCCGTTATTTCTGCTAAGAATGTTATGATATCAATGACGAATACTTTAAATTGTAATCCGTCTATGAGAAGATGTACACGTTTATGTTGTGACCAGTGTAGATCTTCATTAGACGGTATATCCGCACACTCTGATCTAGATATACACAGTGCACGTTTAATTTCCACAGGCCTGTCCGAAGCTTCTATAATCTGTAGACGAAGTAGATGCACAGGGAGGTCTGCAACTACACTTTTCGGAAATGCCAACACGTACCTTTTCCACTTACGGGCTCATTTCACGAACACATGATATGCCATTGTTAACATCATCAGGTACATTTGAGCCCTTCTTTTGAAAAGGTACAAGTTGGCATTTCTGAAGAGTGTAAGATCAGATCACACTACACATTTACTCCGCTGGTCGCAACGACGCCAGAATCTTCGTTTGTCACAAAGTCGCCATGCTTTCCCATCGCGTTTAAACTTTCCCAAAAAGCAGACGCATTTAGACGCATCTACAGCATACTATTTTCGAAACATTGCCGCTAGAGGGAAAATTGCCTGTGATGAGACATTCGTCATTTTACTACAATGTGTTCAACTACATTTGATAATTATACATATATTACTAGAATGTTTTCACATCAATGCCAAGATGCTTTTAGATTATTGTTGCATATTTGCTGTATTTGGAAAAGGGTTACACTTGATGTTTCTATCTGTTATTTCAGGCGAATATGTACAAAACCAGCAATGTAATGACCCCGCTGGTTGTCCGCCGTGCGAACAGACTCACCCCTCTTGCATTGGACTAGTAGACGGTAATTACACGTTTCCAGGACGACCTAAGGAGCATATTGTTTGTAGCATGGACAGAACGGTTGCCATGGTGAAATGTCATTTCGACTACGATATTGAACTAAAGGAGTGCGGTTGGAATATGTGTGAGTTATTTTGTTTATATATAAAACCAACAAGTACAGATCATTTCCGTTAACTCGAAGACGAAATGTATTCAGAAATAACGTCGAGATATCGACATGTTCGAGTTATCATTAGATTGGTGCAAAATAATTAAGTAATGTTTGTCAGCTTCATAATTGTTTAGTTGTTAATTATTTATTATTTAAAGACGACGATAATAAGTCCCGAGTTAAACGATATTTTCTAATTTTCACAAGTTCGAGTTAAACGATATATTCCAATTTTCACAAGTTCGAGGTAAACGATATATTCCAATTTTCAAAAGTTCGACTTAAACGATATATTCTAATTTTCAAAAGTTCGAGTTAAACGATATATTCTAATTTTCAAAAGTTCGAGGTAAACGATATATTCTAATTTTCACAAGTTCGAGTTAAATGATATATTCCAGTTTTCAAAAGTTCGAGTTAAAACGATATATTCCAATTTTCACAAGTTCGAGGTAAACGATATATTCTAATTTTCACAAGTTCGAGTTAAACGATATATTCCGTCTTCTGGTTGTTAAGATAAATTTCGGTTAAGAATCTAATGTATTTACGTAGAAATCTAGAATGTAATACTCTTGTCATAAGATATCTGATTAACGTGATTCGAAAGGATTTGTGAAATTCCGACTCTTAGGCTAACTTACTCATTTACAGTATATGTTATTATATTTTGTCAACTATTTAGTTTATGATCATTTCAATAATTGATTTTTTTTATTATATATGCTATCATTAGTACACGATAATCTGAATTTGTTTATGAGTCGGGATCGAAAAGCTGCCTTAACTCGGTTCACAATATTTAGGAATCACCAATGAACTTTACGCGCGATCAAGTATTTTGAAAGCGTAAAAATATATTAATTTTTTAATCATTTAATTCATATATTTTTACATTAAATGTTTTTCATGTTCTTTCTTATTGGTAAGTAATGTCGAATCAAATCCATGTTCCGGTTTCATATGCCAACAAGTTACCTCATTTTGTTTTTTAGACAGGACATATTTGGCGGTACGAAAGTACCGCCATGGGTATTAGCTGGCAAGAGTCCATTCATTTTTAAACAATATTAAACAGATCACCTTTCACCTTTTTGTTTACATTATATACGATCTGTAACTACAAAGACATCTCTTTGAACCCGAGATGGTGTTCAGAAACGGAGAGCTGATGTAGATAGACAAATATGAAGCAATTCAATGCCGATACTGTAAAACACTAGTCTAGATTCCCGTCTCTAAATGATGACTCTCTTCGGATTTCGCCTACTAAAGCAATTGGCTCAAACGAGGCCATTGCTAAACACCTTAAGCTTATTATCTATCCTTTAAATAAAGACATTTATAAAACAAGCTGGTTTAATAGTTTTATACTGTAAATATCTGTTATGTAATAAACATCGAAACCTCCGGTATTTTACTTCATATGATCAAGAAATTGAGAGTTGATTCATTTTCGTTTTAACTTTCAGCCAACCCAAACATGTTCTGCCAGGTGCATCCATTGGACACATTGGTTCACCCTACACGATGTGCACAATACTACGATTGTCGTCTGCCCATCAGTGAATTCGGGGAGCGCTATATGCAGGAGTGCCCGTACCCGGCCCTGTTTGACGTACAGTCAGGAACGTGTCAGGACTTTACAAACGTGAACTGTGCTCAAAGAGTTGTTCCCGTTGCACCTTGTAAGTTTGTTATTAGATATGTCTGCCGATTTCGGATCTTATTGAGTCTCCGTATTGGCATCATTTAACACTTTCCTTCTTGCAGACAAATCAGTTTAATGCATGTATACTAGACGACTTTTGACATCGTGACAAAAGGAGAAACTGCTCACAAGAAGATAAAACATCCATCTACTGCAAATGTGTTGTATGATGGAAAGAGTTGCAGTTTAATTGATGTAAAACTATGGGTAATATATTTCTTAACATGTTTTTGTCAGAATGTGATGTTAGCTGTATGTGAGGTAAAAGCAGGCAGTGGAGACTATGGAGGGCTGTGTGCCAGACAGTGTCGATTGACAGGCTCATCTGAATCCTTGCTGTACGTGTGTGCACTGATAACCCAAATCGACAGACGCGACATCCATGATATCTTTGACACTTGTCAATGTGATTAAAGGATTATCTCACAATATTTGAAAACGTATAATAATAAACAGTCGTGTATTGTGAGCTGGTGTCTACACCTAGTGGCCAATGGTAATATCTTACCTGATAGACTAACTTGAAACCGTTTAACTTTCCAAAATGCGCAGTCTTAATAAATATACAAAACAATACAAATCCTGTTAGAATACACTCTTTTTAAGTACGTATTAAGTATGTAAGTAATAACTGAAGCAATTACTGTTGTTCGAGAAGTGGGAATGTAAGGCAATGCTAGCATAGCCGTTATGCATCCGCATATCTTTCAGTTCAATTAGAACTTATATTTCCAGACACCCAGAGAATATACCATTTAGAACAGGTCTCTGCAGCATGCCCAATATGTCGACTGTAATCATTATCAATGTGAACATTTCTAAAAATATTTTGTTTTTATTCAAACATTGGTACTCAGTTTATCCGCCAACACGTGTATAATATGAACGTTGATGTTATAATTCAGGTGACTACCAGTACAACACTTGTGTCGGCAAAGGTCCAGCTTGTGCCCCGTGTACTGAAAGATTTGTCAGCTGTATCGGGGAACCAGACGGCAACAACAGTTACCCGGATGCGGAAATGACGCAACGATACATCACGTGTCAGTCCGGAAGAACGGTCGGTTTGGGATTTTGCTCGAGTGGTTATTTTGACGCAATTAGAAGATTCTGTGCAACAACAATTGATACAGGTAAGGCACGACCTATATATCAATATGTGTAGATAAGAATAGAATACGATACGTGGCTCTGTTCTTAGCTACGAAGCGGCAATTGTACCACAAGTACAAGGACAATAATAATGAATCATAACTTTTCTTTTATTGTAAACCTTTAAAGACAGAATCACAAATTTAATACAAATCAAAACACTTTCAATTATGATATCAAACATTTATTTTGACCATGACCTTTCCTATGCGACGGAAAAAACTCATATATATAAAACAGTTCGTTTATATCATTATCTACAGTATAAACAAAGTAATTTGTGTTTCAGAAGTAAAAAGTAATGATAGTATGGAAATTGTTTTCGTGTTTCTTGCCCACTTTTATTGATACGACCAATACTCTCGCATTTATATGACCAATACTCTCGCATTTACACACGACCAATACTTGTTCATGTATAGAACAGTACTTTCTCTTTTATACGACCAATACTGTCTCATGTTGTGGCCAATACGTTCTCATTCATACGAACAATACTTTTTCATTCATACGAACAACACTTTCTCATTCATACGAACCATACTTTTTCATTCATACGAACAATACTTTCTCATTCATACGAACAACACTTTCTCATTCATACGAACAATACTTTCTTATTCATACGAACAATACGTTTTCATTCATACGAACAATACTTTCTCATTCATACGAACAATACACTCTCATTTATACGAACAATACTATCTCACTTAAATTTTTTCCAGTGTCAATACAAAGTTACTGTCACCAAACCCCCGGCGTTATTTTGGCCAATCCTCTTAACTGCGCGCAGTACTTTGATTGTAGCCCGCGGAGTGTCTCAGATGGAAGCTTCTTGGGGGAATGCCCGTATCCGATGTTGTTCTCCAAGAACACAAACGACTGCGCCAATTTTACGGATGTCGTTTGCGAACAGAGAATGGAACCAGTCGAGCCCTGTAAGTAGCTGCTTCATATTATGTGAGTATATCTGTAGTAACTTAGTCGGAAACAACGAGGGTCAGAACTAGTTCATTCGATTCCGGCATGGCTAACATATTCTTCCGATGATGTACAAATGTATTCCACAAATGAGCTGAAAAGGGTATATGAGATGGTCGGTACCTAGTTGCAAGGGAAGCGTATTGTGTTGACCATCAGTGGTAGAAAGCCAGTAAACGTTTAGCTGGATGAACTGACTTCCGCGGTTTAACGGAAATCATTTTAAAAACAGCGTTCCACACCTATCACAAACTGAACGGCGATACATGAAAAACACTAAGCATTAATTGTTCAACAAGTCTGATCTTAATATGCTCTGATCGCTAATAAAACAAATAAGCATTCAAGAAACCTATGGCCTACTGAGTATATTTCGAAGTTCCGCATAAAATATCTGTACAACATGCATTAATAATTTAAAAGTTTGGGTTTAAAGAGTCTGTCCGTCCTGTGTCATCAGTCGAAGTAAACACACGGTCGTATTGCAAGCACATGCATTATGCATATGTGAACCGGTTCTCCAAAACTGGATACCAGTATTTGCTTGGCCCAGCAACTGACAACAGGGAATTGTATAAAGCACAAACAGACAAAACACACTTTCAATACAAAGAAAATCAGATTTAATTAGGATTGAGACTATTGACATACATATGTTGATGACCTTGCACTGCTCAGATGGTTACTTGGTTTCCTACATCGATTCGTCGTTAACTCCATTGCATCCGAATAGCTGTTTCCCTGTTTGGATTTGTTAACATTTTCTTACTTGTAGACGCATTTTGACGCATCCGTCGACTTTTGAAAACGCTGAGACAAAAGGATCAATTATTCATGATGAGCAATTTCTTTATTTGCCACAATGTTTTCAATCCTTCTTAGACATTGCACTTTTATTTTGAACAATTATTTGTTTATATATCTTCGAAGTCGTCAGCTGCAGATTTGTTGTATGTGAGAAGGGGTTAAATTATTACTTTTGTAACCTTTTATTGCAGGTCAGTACCTTCAAAACATCTGTGATATAAGGCAGTCCGGTTGTCTTCCGTGTCAGGAAAATCACCCGAGTTGTGTCAATCTTCCCGACGGATTTAACATGTATCCGGGTCGGGAGATGACTCCTGAATTTATCGTGTGCCAGGCGGGCCGAACCATCTCTAAAGAAAAGTGTCGGGAGGGGGTATTCTTCCCGAACCGTCGGAAGTGTGGACTGATCTTGGACGATCGTAAGTGATTTTCCCATTCCATATAATATGAACCGTTCCACGAGAATGCCAACAGTGTGGATAAAGTATTGATCCGGATCAGCCTAAGCATGCTGCACAGGCTAACCCGGACAGTTCAGGAATCATTATTCTATATTTCTATCTCCCGGAGACGGAACGTGTCGGCCCTGATAAGCCTTAGCGTTCTGCGCAGGGTCTATAATGTTGGTTTTCTCGTGGAACGGCTCATATTATAAAAAGAAATCCGTTATGGGCATTACCCTTTATTTATTTAGACAATGGTGACGCAATTAGTTCTACCATTCCCTGATTGTTTTCAGTTCTCAATTCTGTATCAAATAGACTTCAAAGTAGAATGCTACTCTATTAACTCCAGATACTTCCAAATCAAGCACCTCGTTCATGGCAAAACACTTAAATGGCTACATAGCTCCCCATAGTGCAACTTGAACATTCCTTGATAGAAATCCCCTATATGAGAATATCGTGATATAATTGTAACACTGTTGAAAAGGGGGTTAAATACAATCAGATAATGTTTGTTTATTGTAGAAACGGCCACTCAGTATTGCAGTGCTAACCCATCCGCCATTATGGAACACCATACAAACTGTGCCCAATATTACGACTGTCGAACAGCGGTGGGCGGCAGTTTCCTGCGAGAATGTCGTTATCCACAACTGTTTGACCAGGCACAAGAAGTCTGCAAGAATTTCTCCGACGTACGCTGTGGCATCCGCTTTGAACCACAAGCTCCGTGTAAGTAATGTTTTCTTCAAATGAATCTTGCAATACGAAACTCAACATTACTCTTTCAATGTCGAATTTCGTCTCTTCCATGTTGTAAACTGGACCACTCCACATTTTGTCCCAACAAGTCATTTGGTACAACTTAATGTCTAGTGTGTTACGAGCTGTCTCACCCGAATCTGCATTGTTTTCCAAATCCTTTAATTGCCTTTGGTAGCGAAAGAGTTCAAGCAATCACAATATACAATATCTAGACCAGTCTGCGCCGTCTGGTTTCCGCTCTGTATGCTAATTAGCCAGATAAGCTTTGAAGAGAGTTCTGATGAGGTAGTATGAGGTAGTAAAATGTGCAGAGTTTGGTGAGGTAGTATGAGATGGCTGGCAAAGCTGTATACAGATTTAGCATATGAAATCTGAAGTTGAGAGTCAGTATTTTGGGTTTGTATAATGTGAGGCGAAAAACACGGATTGGGAATCATTGTCGTCTCTTTAATCTTTTTCTTTTTTAAATCGATATTTAAGATAAGTTTTAAAAGTGCTGTGTTAAGAATAAATGGAACTGCGTTCGAAATATGTTTTGCCGTTCGTCAAAGAAAACGACAGCAATAGTCCGAACCTAAGTTTGACTGTACCGTAGCCAAGGACGACTTCGCGTTCTTTCCGTAACACTTCCGTTGTGCGTAACGTCAACTGGAGAGACGTCCTTTCCCGCAAAAGAAAGTGGGATCAACATGAAAGACCATAAATTCCTATACATGAGCACTAGCTTCACTCATACAAAGTTGTTATAAATTATATACGTTGTGTTGTGTTGTGTTAGATCTGATCCGACTGTGTATGAATAGATCAATCTTGATGCCTGTACGCAACAAATACATGAAGGCCCACTCATATCCATACAGGCTTAATAAGTCCTATAAATAAACAAACAAAAAATAATAAAGATAAAATTGTCAAACAACTTGGCAAGGAGATAAAATATCTATAAATAAAAGTATTATTATTTATTCGACATTGTGGCAAAAGGATAACCTTCTCATACTATTTCTTTGGCGACACTCTTTTCCTAAGTCGTCTGTTGCAAAGGTGTCAGACACCGTCTCTTTTAGGGAAAGAGAGGTTAGAAGAAGTGTGACCCATTACATATTTGTTCCAGTCATTTTGACTGGTTGAAAAAGGTGTCGCCAGGTAGCATAACACAAAAACTGATTTGCTTCTTTATCCCAATGCAGGTGGTCGATTAAGGACCATCTTGGCCCTCATGTTTTACCTCGCTCATTAAACAAATGTTTGATTTTCAGAAAGTCTTTACTTTATTATGTTTTGTTCGTAATATAAGACGACAGCAATATGAATTCCGAACATTTTGTGATCATGCAAAATGCAAAAAAAACATGACATTAACATCATGATCGTCTAGTTAATTACACTAAAAATAAGTTGTTATGGCCAAAGTATAAATCCTTAATTTTGTTTACAATCAGTATACCGTTGTTTTCTTAAAAAGATAGATATAGTATAAGTGTTATCTCTATCCATGCTTGTCAAATGAAACCTACAGTTGGACTTCCCGAAACAAGACTCACCTAGTAATACCGCCTTATGCATAATTATCGGATTTTTAGTTAAATCAGCTTTATTTAAAGCTTGGTTTGTTTAGATAAAGTTTACATATGTGAATCAGTCCATTGTTGACAATCTTCCATTGTTTAAGTGTTTAATTCATTAAATTAATCCTTTTCCACAGATCTTTCAA
>JAUELF010287039.1:0-19053 GCA_031471495.1 Clinocardium nuttallii | reverse complement strand
CTCCCCGGGTCTAAGACAGAACAATCTGAATACTCCCCGGGTCTAAGACAGAACAATCTGAATACTCCCCGGGTCTACGACAGAACAATCTGAATACTCCCCGGGTCTACGACAGAACAATCTGAATACTCCCCGGGTCTAAGACAGAACAATCTGAATACTCCCCAGTTCTAAGACAGAACAATCTGAATACTCCCCGGGTCTACGACAGAACAACATATTTAGAAATACAAAAAAAAACTGCGTAAGTTATTTTCTGCAACATGCTTTATGTATGGGTCTGATTTGTGCTGCTATAAACGATTTTGTTACCATGAACCTACGAATATGATCATATGAGACCCTAAAAATCGAAGGAAATTTCAACGATTGTCCTTTGATAGTCAGTCCTACGTTAAAACCAACGACATTCATACGGCCGTTCCAGCATCTGACGCTCTTTCTGCGACAGTAAGTGGGTAAACCTACGACTTCAGTTGAGTCGTTCCACGAAAACAACAACATTTTGAACACTGCGTAATGTACCGATCCATATCAGCCTGTGCAGTCCGCGCAGGCTAGTCGGGGCCGACACATTCCGTCTCAGGGGGATAGAGGTAAAGAGTTATGATTCCCGAAACAGAAAATCACCTGGAATCGAACCGTGTCAGACCGGGTTAGTCTACGTGGTCAGCTCTGGTTAATCCGGGTTGGTACATTACGTCCATGTTGGTGTCTCTTTTATATACATTTGTATTTTACAATATTCTTGACCTATCATAGAGCATACGATATTCGGGTAGCACACGAGTATCGCATGGTAACTTTACGACAATTTATCTTTCGACACTCGTAGGGAGTTCATGCATAGTCTTATGAAACTTGTACGTGTACGGTTTCATTTTAACATCCCTGACCTATGTTCACACGACATAGTCCTACTCGTGAACTACTATGGTAAGTTTTAAATCCACCACGGTTAGAGATCGATCTTTGCCATAGCTCCGCTAATATCGTACGATAATCCAATCGTAGGTTGTGCGTGAAAAGGGTTTAACATGGCTATCGAGGGTTGGACCTTTCTAAATGTTGTTAATAAAAATAGCGAGCAATATGAAATATTAAATATATAACTGGTTCTTTATTTAATCTTTCACATTACTTGCAGCTTTTATTTACAACATTTAGAAATTTAAAATCTTTCATTTAGTTGGAATTATTATTTTATTAGCCATTGCTGATAAAAAGGTATAATTACTGTAATTTTGGCACATTTCTGAATTTTTCAATGTTTTGTATTTCTTTGGTTTCCACAGTGGATCGTTATTCGCTGGAACAAGGCATGGTTGGCTCCCTCTTTTGTAAACGCTTAGATTAGGACAGCAACTAAAACCAAAAAGAAATAGAATATGGCAACAGACTACATGTACTGTTAATGACCTGATAGGAATATGTGTGTGCGTCAGAACATGTTGAACAGTAAAAATCCCGGGTTGACTGTGCATATACACAGTCTGATCTAAATGTGTACTGGTCGCAAATGTTCGACGGTCAGCCCTCTTGTATCAAGGTGCATATAAACAACATATCTATAAATGGAAATTGCTCATGAATGTCTCATATGTCCTTAAATAGATGCTCATGTACTCTGGGTAGAACCGGGAAAGTCCCATGTATATTGATAGAACATGTATTTTACTTTGCCCTTTTTCTCATACATACGTGTTTTTATACATGTTCAAGGTATACGTTTTGAAAATGATTTTGGAAACGATTTTGGATTGCTTCATTTGAGCATTTCCATGCTTTCTCACGCTATTTTCTACACTATCATAAAATGAATATAGCTCTTATTTTGATTTTTTTATATCTTTTTCTGCAAATGGAGTCTAACATTGCTTTACCAAACACTGGGTTATAAGTGAATGGAGTGTATTTCATTCATAAAGAAAAGCTCTGTAAATGTAAATGCAATTATTGAATAGACTTCAAAACGTTTATACAAACAAATAGGAATTGCTCATGATGAGCTTCTTCTCAGTTTGCCACAATGTTTTCTGAAATTGTCTAACGGAGATGCGTCAATGTGCGTCTTCACATATATGAAATGCATTAAACCTTTCTTCTTTCGTCTGCAAATTGGAACAAGGTTAACCCTTTTGCAGCAGATGACTTGTAAACAAATGACGAGCAATTTCTCCTTTTGTCACAATGCATGTTGCCAACTCTATTAAATAATGATGGTTTCTTTTATGAAAGTCCTCCATATTTATTCCTAGATGTTAGTAGATTTATAGTATGTGGGAAAGGGTTAACGAAATCTAACAGTTTCAATTCCGGGTACGTATATACTTAATTTAGAATAATCTTTCTAAATTTATAACAATATTGTCTTAATGGGTGTATGCTTTACACGTATCAGATAATTAATCATACGATATAGCGAAACCCTTTTCCTCCTATCGATGGAGTTGTTTTGAGTTCGAGCTCCGACTAACCCATTGATTCTTTCCGATGACGGTCAAAAGTCATTGCGAATTTGAGACTAGCGTCTTTCGTCTCCTTTCATAGGGCTTTTATCAAGTAATTATGTTTGGGAAGGTAGCAGTTTGTCTAGGAAGGATGTGGTGTGGAGTATTGGTGCGAGAAAGATAGGAAGCACAGGGTTAGTCGAACTGAACTGACTGAAACACTGTTTAAACTGCGTTTAACTCCACCCAATAAAACATACTCAAACAACGTTTGTATCCCCAGGAGACAAAACGCGTATATTTGATGACACAATTTGGAACAAATGAATCTGGCCTTTTTTGTAATGTTTTTCACATAATTATTTTACCCAATATTTCAATAGGATATACCGTAGATAATTTCCAGTGTCAAACATGATAACAATAAGACGATAAAGTTAACACATTGTAAAGAGATTGTGTTACAGTTGCACGTTAACCCTTTCCATAATACAGACGCATTTGGAAGAAGATCTATACACAGTGGACGAAAATTGAAAACACCGTGGCAACAGTATAACATGTTGATAGCGAGATCTATATGTTTAAAAATCGCATGGTGCAGTCTCTTTTGATGTGGCGCTACACTTATGGTTTAGCGCCAACAGTTTTGTCTTTTACTTTTCTAAATGGGGTTGGGTTGTAAGGGCTTTAACTCTTTCAGCGTCAATGGCAATATTCAGGTTTTTGCAAACAATACAGATTCAGGTGAGTCAGCTCGTAACGAGTTGTCTCCCCTGATATCAGCATTGTTTGCCTTGTACTTATTAAAGTAATCCAAAACTCTTCTAGCATGAACAATACAGTCGCCCGATTTTAAACACGGAAGAGTTCACTTTAAACAATTCGTCGTTGAAAGAGTTGACTGATGAAACTGCGGGTATCTTAGCTGATGGCAGATGCGATTCATTGACAACCCTCTGTCGATTAGCAAATTTAAGAGTTTGGAAATGGAACCGCATTGATACTAGTTCGGATCATACAAAGTACTTTTAAAAGTGTAACAACCATTTACCTTATTGGCACTCGAGATGAAATAGTGAGCAAACCAATTGTTAGTAGAAATTGGTGTGACTCCTTTATCTGCATTTAGACATTTTGATGTCGTTTAACCCTTTCCCTCATATGACCATTCTGCAGCAGACAACTTTGAACATACATGTATTTTGTGACAAAATGGAAATTCTCTTTAATTAAACGGATAACCTATGACTAAAAGTGGAAAACATTGTGTCAAAAGGAGAAATTGCACGTTTTGTGCAATTTCTCCTTTTGTCACTATGTTTTCAAAAATCCGTCTGCTGCATAGGCACCAGAAAGCGTCTATATGAGGGAAAGGGTTAAACGTACTCCTTTTGTCACTATGTTTTAAAAAATCCGTCTGCTGCATAGGCGCCAGAAAGCGTCTATATGAGGGAAAGGGTTAAACGTACTGAACCAACAAATAGACAGACAAACAGACATGCAGACATACGTACACATGATCTTTCTCCCTCGCATTATTGTGAACAATAGCTTTTCCCATTTTCGTGCAACAACTTGAGAAGTCTGGATGGTACGTTTTGCTTGTCCCGCAACATTTGAAGCCACTGCACAGCTTCTGGCCCGTGCATTCAACAACGTCTTCGTGCTCCTGACATCTATTTTTCTCGCTCACGGAAGGAGATGGAGTGGTCGTTCGTGGTGGTGCAGTAGTGGTCGTTCTTGGTGGTGCAGTTGTGGTCGTTTGTGGTGGTGCTGTTGTGGTCAGTGGCCAGAGTTTACCATATTTGCACTCATGAGTGCTTGTATTGTAAAGACTTTCTTGTATAGGGCGGTCTATGGATCTACACACTCTTGACTGGTGCGAGTGTCCTGGTAAATATAAATTATGTCGTCATGAGTCCAAACAATAAAAGACAAATTTCTCTGTTTCTCACAATGAGTTAATAAGTCGTCTGTTGCAGAGGCGTGACATGCGTCAGAAAGCATTTATATGCGGTTAATGCTAAGGGTGTGTAACAAGTATCATTCAAACCAAACGCGACTTATTCATTTTTCCCTGTGATATTAGGCATTCTGTGAATAACTGTCATATCTATATATACCATATTGTATTTTAATCTTTATATAGATTGATGGAATCAAATTAAAGGAATCCCATAACTTACACTGTTGTATGTTCACTATTTAGGTACAGCTTTAAACACGCATGTACTCTTTAAAAGAATGTGATAGAACACCCAAAATGTAAAGGCCATAGAAAGGTCATGGTGGCCGATTCGGGCATGAATGACTTCTGTTTCAAACGTATAAAGAGTCTACATTGCCTTTTAAGGTATTGAGACATCGAGTTTTGCTTGATTTGCTTGTATTAATTGTTAGACCGCTTTCAATTTTTGGCAAGTTATATCACCGAGTTCCATGGGTTAGTTATATGTGCTACTGGTAAATTAACCCTTGACCTCATATAGACGCTTTCTGACGTCTCTGCAGCAGACGGCCTTTTGACCTCATATAGACGCTTTCTGACGTCTCTGCAGCAGACGGCCTTTTGAAAACATAGTAACAAAAGAAGAAATTGCATAAAACGTGCAATTTCTCCTTTTGTCACAATGTTTTCCACTTTATGTCATAGGTTATCCATATAATTATAGAGATTTTTCTATTTTTTGACAAAAATACGTTCAAAGTCGTCTGCTGCAGAATTATCGTATGAGGGAAATGGTTAAATCTGACAACAACGAGTCAGTCGTAATGCTAAGCACACAACCCGGAGTGCCAAAGAGGGAAAGGGGGTTTATAGCATACCCCATATTGCGTCACACATACTATACTGGAGAGAACCTATATTGTATATCTATAGGACAATAGACAATCATTTTATTTGACGTAAACTGTACAGTTTCCTGTTATTTGACAATATATAAACACACTACAATTAACACACACATTATAACAGAATATGTATACAAATTACAAATGAACACACACATAGAAAAAAGGAAAGAAGAAAATGCATAACTTGTGAAACTCTTAATCGACATTTGACTAAACTTATTTGTTGTTATGAGATTATACTGACTGGGAAGAGTAACTGTTTTATTTTTCGTAGTTATAGCACTGGTTTTTATCGTTATTAAGTATAGGAATAACTCTTCTTTTTTTTTTCATAAAGAACAATTACCTCTGCTTACCCTTTCTCTATTGTAGACGCATTTTGACGCAATAGGAGCAGACGACTTATGAAAGTATTGTGGCCAAAGATGAAATTGTTGATGATGGGAATTTTCTCGTTTGGCCACAATGTCTTCAACTTTATTTAACAATTAAGCTCTTTAATGGAGATTTTTCATAGTTTTGTCACTATGTTTCCAAAGTCATCTGTTGCATATTTGTTGTATGTGGTAAAGGGTTAAACGGTCCATGGAGGCTCAATGGTGAGACTTTTGAATGCCATTTAAATCTCTCATAAGGGTATTTTGTTGTTTACCCTTAACTCTTTCAACGCCAAAGGCAATATTGAGCTTTTTGCAAACAATAGAGATTGAGCTAAGTTAGCTCGTAACGAGCTGTCTCACCTGAACTCAGCATTGTTTGACTTATAGTTATCCAAATATTCCAAAAATATCATAACAATAAAAATAGAATCGCCCGACTTTGAACATGGTAGAGTCTACTTTAAACAGTTCGGCGCTGAAAGAGTTAAAGGGAGGATTGAAAACTCTGCTATTACTATTGTATTCTATCTACTCATTGAAACAATTAAAATGGGCCCTGAAGAAGTATAACTTAAAGATTTCCCACTATGTTTTCAAAGATGCCTGGAATCAGATGCGTCAAAAAGCGTATCCTTAAGAAAAACATTTTAACCTGTAAAGAAACACATCTCACGTTAACCCTTCCTCACATGCAGATAGTCGCATTTTGACGCAATAGCAGCAGACGACTTTTGAAACGAGCAATTTCTCCTTTTGCCACAATGTTTTCAACTTTATTTAATAATAAAAATCTCATTTATTGAGATATTTCATGATTTCGTCCATATGTTTCGAAAGTCGTTTGCTGCAGAATTGTTGAATATGGGAAAGGGTTAACGGCTGTACTTATGTGCCTTCACAAGATGTTGCTCTTGGGAGGTAACTTACTGTATACGACTGACTGTATACTGCTGGTAGCCGAGCTCCGCAATTGTGCTCTTGATAGTCATTATATCGGCTATGACCAAGTCAAAATGCAAAGTCCTTTTTGAAAATTCAACATTAAAATGGTCAAATCGCTATATACGGGTAACTGCAAACAATGTAGTACATATTTTACTGTGTACTCATTGAGAAAAATAATAATACTGGTTTTATTTGGAAACCCAACATTATGAACTCTGCGTAATGTATTTACCCAGATCAGCATGCGCAGTCCGCGCAGGCTAATTCGGGCCGACCCATTCCGTCTAAGGGTAATGCTTTAATGATCCTTAAATAGAAAATCTACAGGAGGCGAAAAGTGTCTTTCCGGGTTAGCCTGCGCGGCATGCGTAAGCTAATCCGGATCGATACTTTACGCAAATTCCACAATTTTAGTTTCCCCCGTTGAGTAGCTCATATACCTCTGTTTAATCGTGCCAGGCGAAAGACTATTCTTAAGGAGCAATTTCTCCTTTTGTAACAATGATTTCAATATTTAATATCTATTTTTTTAATTAATAGAGAATTTTCACGTTTTTGCCAACATGTTTTTAAAATCGTCTGCTTCAGATATATTGTATTTTTGACCCCTAAAAGTGATCTGGTATTAGTTGAGTCGGCTGCTTGAACACGATACGGCCTACTTTAAATATCAAGAAAAGCGAACGCATCCATGCTGTATGATCTAGATCTACACGTTTCACAAATTATTCACCAATGCCTTTACAGTATTTAGTGCGAGGTATGCAGATCACGTTCTCAATAATTCAGCCGTCACGCGAGAAAATCAACATTATGGCATCTGCGTAATGTATCGACCAGATCAGCCTGCGCTGTACGCGCAGACTGATCCGGGCCGACATTTTCCGTCTCAGGAGGATATATGTATAGAGTAGTGATTCCTGAAACAGAAAATCCACGAAGTGTCAGCCTGCGTGGCATGCTTAGACTGATCCGGATCGATACTTTACGCAGAGTAAAACATGTTGGTTTTCCCACGAGACGGCTCATATAATGAAGAGACGATACGTGAAAATATTCGACCTGGATTTTTGTCAATATTTAGATAAACTGATTCTTACGTAATCATGACCGTGTTAACTCTAGATACCCAATTTGTAATTTAAGCCGTACAGCGAGAAAACCAACATTATGGACTCGGCAGACCAGCATGCCGCACAGGCTTACCCGGATAGACACGTTTCGCCTCCTGTGGATTTTTTCTGTTTCAGGAATCATTAGTCTATACCCGTAGCATCCTGAGACGAAATGTGTCGAACCGGATCAGTCTGCGCGGACTGTGCAGGGTGAATTACGTCGATACATTACGCCATAATATTGGTTTTCTCGCGGGACAGCTCTTGTTATGATGCACACCTACCAACGTGAACACCACGGTGTCAAGGATATTCACTGAGGTGCAATGGACGGCCAGATGTTGAGCTAGACACTATATTAAATCATAAAGGGGAATATCGCTTTCCTACATGCAGACGCATGGCGATGAATATGCAGCAAACGATTTTGAAATAATTGTCGAAAAAAACCGTTAACTAATATTGAGCAATTTATCCCTGTGCAACACTTCCCTCAAATTTCATTAGACGTTTATACAACTAGTTGAATGGTGTAAAAGGTTAAACAAAATGAAATAAACACGGTATTTATAAATGTGTCTTGTTACCGTCACGTACTGGCCTTGAACCATCCAAGGAATAAAACTTTAATATTTAAACCCAGGGTTATCGGTGAGTGAGTGTGTATTCTATTTGTTGTATACATGTAGTTATATTTAATTTGAGCAGCAACCTGCTATTAAAACTGTGTAAATGTCTCGTAATTTGAGATCTGTAATATTGGTGTTGATCTTGATGTGAAAAAAATGTATTGCACCGTGGAAGAAAACACCACTAAAGCCGTATTTGGTTTTACCCGACTGCATGGGGATTGAACCTCTTGCTATCTTAGTCTCTCAGGTTTCCTAATTCCTACATACTGTTCTCTGATAAAACAGTGATAATGTGAACATATCATTAAACAAACGGATAAATCTGGAGATATCAAGCGAGCTATACGGATTTGTGACAACCGATTATTAACTGGTTAAGTCGCTGAAATCATAGACCGACTGTGAACTCATTTATTGTGTGCCGTCTCGTGATAACAACCACATTATGGACTCTGCGTAAAGTTTAGACCCTGATCAGCGTAAGCATGCCGCGCCGGCTAACCCGGTAGCCACTTTTCGCCTACTGTCACGGTATTTTCTGTTTCGGGAGTCATTTCTCTATACCTCTATGATCCTGAGACGGAATGTGTCGACCCGGATTAGCCTGCACGGACAGCGCAGGTGGATCTGGTCGAAACATTACGCAGATGCCATAATGTTGGTTTTCTCTCGGGACGGCTAAATATTATGTTCAGACTTGCAAACGCATTTAGACAAATCAGCAGCATACGACTTTTGAAAGCGTTGTGACAAAAGGAAAAATTGCTGATGATTTAGTCACCCTTTTTCAATAATGGTATCCTTTCAATTATGAGATAGCTTTTGGTATATAAGTAGCGAACAATTTAGATCATGTGGAGACTGCACGAATGAGTAAATGCAGATTATAGTTGTGCGTTATTGCATGCGTAAATGGTGTTTCGCCCTTTCCCACTTACAGACACTTTCCGTCTCTTTGCAGCAGACGAGTTTTGAAATCATTAAGGCAATTTTCCCTATTGTTGCCACATTGTTTTTCAACTCAATTACATATGTATCCTTTCATTCATAAATATTTGTCTCATTTTTGCCTGTATATTTTCAAATCTTTTTGTTTGGTTCCACACACACATTACATTACTCCGTATGAAATAATATTAATATAACCACAGCATCTTGAATATCTGATAAAGGCTAATATAGTAGAAAATCGTTATTTAAACTTACCTTTAACAGCGCTTATCCTGACTAACACAGCGGCGATAAATAATATTTGAAATAGGTACATTTTGGCTATAATACACCCTTAATTAATAGTTCGTTAAGATAGATCACACACTATCGATAACGTAATAGTGACTTTTAAAATTTCATTATCATTTATATTGAAAAGTTATTTATTGTGATTGCAATTATTTTACTTATAGACAAAAGTGAATTATTTTAACGTTAGTAATAATCTTCATGTAACGTTCTAAACTGTCAAATTTAATTACTCTCGACGGTGTTTTATAGACACCGTATGCGAAATGTATCAGGAATAGAATGAGGTAACCATTACGATCTATATTTGAATTGTTGGAAATCACCGATTTCGTCATGGAAAAAATCTTGGAATTTCAAATCAGTTCCCCACAATCGTCCTTTACATTTAAAAACATCAAATGATACGTACCCATGGATATATACCATGACAAATTCCACACTAGGGAGTATACGATCAATTTCCTTGCAGTCTGGATTGGGTCGTCCCTGTTCGATTATTTACTAATGCAATAGGCGGTGCGATCATTGTAGATCCAGGCCAGCCGGCGTCTGATCTGAATCTGCATTGTTCGCTCGTTATTTACAGAAGGGTTTAAGCAATTTCTGTAAAGCAATAGTCATTTGGACCCTTGGCATATATGTGCAGGCAGGTCATTTTCCACACGTGTTTCCTGGAGCACTTTCAATTATAGAAATACTAGATTTGATATCGATTGCCAAACAAGCTTTCAGCTTACATTAATCACGATCGATGTCTATTTCCTAGAGACTTAACCAGTACTCGCGACGTTTATTGAAAGTAAGTTTACACGTAAGGCTGTAATAATATGATTCCCTTATAGATAGTTTCTACTAGTACCTGCTAAAATTTACCTTATATTGATAAGAAAAAAACACCCAGTTTTATATTATTTTTACAGCTCCAAAAAATCCGTACTGAATATAGGAAATTTACTAAAAAAAATATAGCTAAACGAGCTTTGCTCTTAATTAACCTTTTCCCACATACAACAATTCAGCAGCAGACGACTTTGAAAACATATTTGCACAATTATTGAAAAGTATTATTAAGAGATAGGAATTGTAAACGCTTTGACAAAATGACAAAATGTTTATTATGAGCAATTTCGCCTTTTGCCACAATGTTTTCAAAATGGTTTGCTGTAGACTCGTTGTGGGAAAGGGTTAACGTATTTCCATGTACCTGGTCACCCTCAATAATCGAAACTCCATGGGGTCGAAAGAGTTTATAATACAAACACTCTGCTATATGATCCCTAAGTATAAGGACGCAACCCTCCGGATGACTATTTGTGAACCTTTACCTCATACGATGGTCTAAACATCGTCTGCTTTTGGAAACGAACCGTGTAAAACATGAACAAATGGTAGTACCGTTTTCATACAGAGGGGAACATGTTTGGAAAGAAATGAATAAGCATGGAACGTATATTTCTCCGTTTTCTTCAATGTTATTTAATGTCGACTGGTACGGAGCATATAATAAAGGTCTAACAACATGACTGCAACGTTTTTACTAGTCCTTTCCCCGAAAAGAACGATTTTTCAGCTGACATTAGAAAACATAATTAGAAATTTATAAAGAGCTCATTTTCATTTGAGCCGTCCCGTGAGAAAACCAACATTATGGCATCTGCGTAATGTATTGACCGGGTAAGCACGCGTTGTACGCGCAGACTGATCCGTGCCGACACATTCCATCTCAGGGCGATAGAGGCATAGAGAAATTATTCTTGAAACAGAAAATCTACAGGATGCGAAATATGTCCGGGTAAAGCCTGTGCGGCATGCTTAGGCTAAATCAGGTTCGACACTTTACGCAGAGTCCACAATGTTCGTCTTCTCGCGAGACTGCTCATTTGTAAATCTTCCCAAAAACCCACAGGGATCCTCCGTGAGTCTAGACGATGACGCGTGTAATGAATAGTCATCATAGGAGCCGTCTCGCGAGAAAACCAACATTGTTGCGTAAAGTATCGACCCTGATCAGCTTAAGCATGCCATGCAGGCTTACCCGTATTGACATTTTTCGCCTCTTGGGGATTTTCTGTTTCAGGAATCACTACTCTATACATCTATCCCCCTGAGACGGAGTGTGTCGGCCCGGATCAGTCTGCACGGACAGCGTAGGTTGATCTGGTCGATACACATTACGCAGATGACATTATGTTGGTTTTTTCGTGGGACGGCTCGATTAGTTTAAATAAGTGTTGAAGATTTTAATCGTATTTTAACACATCTGCACCTTTTTTTTTAAAATCGCTTAAAATTATTTTCTTTCATATTGTCTATATTTTTGTTTTAGATTTCAATTATCCATAATTGTACGCACAACAGTAACCTTATGTCATCTTTACATCAGTCTATTTCCATGTGGAACGCATCGGATGACTGGTGTTGCTGATTCATATTTCACAGCATGATAATGTAGTGCTAATGTAATCGCACCATCCTGCCTTCCCCAAAGCATCTTCCAAATTAAATATTTTTATTTCGAATTAGGCATATTTATTTTTGTTTACATGGCTTCTGTATATATTCGAAAATAAATAAATATGCTGTCTGTTTGTCTGAAGACTTTGGAAACATTATGGCAAAAGGAGAAATAAATCATGATGAGCAATGCCCCATGTTGCTGTATGTTTCGGAATCGGTTATGTTAAGACGTCATTGTCATTACATGTATCTTCTTTCACCATCCTCGCATTAAAATGAATAACGTTCAGTCCGGAAATCATTTGACAATGGAAGGAAGGACGGACGTGGCAAACTAGTTTACCCATCAATCGCATGGGTGAGGTATACATACTTGGTAAAATTAACCCTTTCCCACATACAGCCAATCTGCAGCAGACGACTTTGAAGACATCTATGCAAAGTCGTCTGCTGCAGAGGCGTCAGAAAGCGTCTATATTTGGGAAAGGGTTCAGTCATGAAATTATCGCTATTATAAACGGCGCTGTACTCAAAATATTAATTGTATCTAATCATGTTTATTTGCATAAGAGCACGATCTGTGAATCATTGCATCTGTTGAATGCGGAAATCCATTTCATCGTACCATACACAATCTCAAATTCAGTTGGCTTTTCCGGAGATGTACCATGAGGCGCTCCATCTTGCATTACACTATAAGTATTAACCTTTACGATTTTTGAAAAGCATGGTGGATAAGGGAGTATTGCTGAAGTTAGTAATTTCTTTTATTTTGATCACAACCTTTTCAAGTCTTTTCAAACATAAGCCATTTCTATAATTTTGCCCGGTGTTTTCAATGTCGTCTGCTGCATATTTATTGTTTATATGTTAATGGATTACAAACCGGATATCCGACTACCAAAGATCCTGACAGACAGGGTTTTTCAAAGATGAACATGAGATGCTGGTAACAGCGAGCCCGATGTCCAGTTACATGACTCAGATAACATTGAAATATGAGCAAAAAAAAAACAACATTATGGTCTCAGCGTAATGTATCGACCTAGATCAGCCTGCGCTGTCCACACTTACTGATCCGTCCGACACATTCAATCTCACGGGGTAGAAGTATAGAGAAACGATTCCTGAAACAGAAAATTCAAAGGAGGTGAGACGTGTCTATCCGGGTAGCTTAGACTGAACAGGTCGATACTTGCGCGGAGTTCACACTATTGGTTTTCTCGCGGGACGGCTCATATCCAGTTCTGTCTCCATATACATTTACTGAATGGGAAGGAAATCCAACCCTTTGAATGTGCAACCAGTGTAGAGTCAGATCATACCGAGCCGTCCGCACAATCTGCTCTAATTATGCACGAAAGGTTTGGAAATGTTTTGATTTAAACTGTCCACATTTTGGATAAGATTTCATCTACGTTTATTATAAATGATTTTCTCGACCACGGTTTATTAACTGGGCATTCGGAGTAAGTAAAGTCTGCAGTGAGCCTCCATTTACCAACAGTCAAGCAGTAGTCCGCTGTGGTCATGTGGTTGTTGTCCAATCACCCAGCTTGCGACGGGGGATGCTCCTGGACAAGAGAAACCCTTTCCCACATATAGACGCTTTCTGCAGCAGACGATTTATGAAATCACTGTAAAAACCCCATCACTACTGACAATAGTTGAAAATATTGTGTAAAAAGGAGTAATTATTGCTCATTTTGAGCTATTTCTCCGTTTGCATCGATGTTTTCAAATATCGTCCGCTGTAGGGTCGTCAACGTGCGTCTGCATGCTGGAAAGAGTTAACGTAAGTAATATAATGTTTAAAACTATAATCAAGCACATTGAGTGCATATATATACGATAATTCGCGAACGTACCGTACTTCGAATGCAGTAATCTAAATAATGTATCTAGTCGTCCGCGGTCAATAAATTTTACACATGTATATAGGCCACAGCCAGCTTAACGTTATCGAGTGATACTATATAATGGGGTACGACTTTGATGTATTGCATCATCAAATGGATGTAATTTGCATATGTCTGACTCACTGGGTTTTGTTCAAATGCAGACATACATACGCTTTATTACGCCACTGCAGCAGACGACTTCGCGAAAGAGAAGTGCACTTAATCGAACTCTATATATTTTAAAAAATAGTGTAGCCTACATTTATGACAGCTTATTTGTGACTCATTTCCTCCTGTGAACGTGTCTATTTATTTTCAACATTCTAAAGATGGAACCTTTTGCCATGATGTATCCATGGTATTTGTTACACAGAACAGTGTATTTTCTAAGGGGGTATTGCTATCAATTAATTATGCCTTACATACAGCAAATCAGCAGCAGTTGATTTTGAAAACATATAGGCAAAAAGGAGGAATTGCGTATAATGACACAATGTTTTAAAAACTTGTTTGCTACAGAGGCGTCAGAATGAGTTAGTATAAGGGAAAGGGTTAACCAAACTCCACGTTTACTTCAAGGGAATTTCCAATAGAATACTAAAATTACCCACTGAGTAATAACTGGTGAACAGTATTTTCCCTCGTGCAGGCGCTTTATGACGCAGCTGCAGCTGATAGCCGTTTCGCGAGAAAACCAACAGTGTGGACTCTGCGTAAAAGTGTCGACCCTGATCGACCTAAGCATGGCGCGCCGGATAGCGCAGGCTGATCTGGTCGATACATTGCGCAGATGCCATTATGTTGTTTTTTTCGCGGGACAGCTCACCTATTATTGGTAAGGACGTCATGGGTAATATAGAAATTGTTCATAACGAACAAGTTATCTTTATGCAATTATATGTACTTTAACTTTCATGTATATAGGTTTTCTATATTAATGACTGGGTGTTTTCACAGTTATGAACTTTGTTGCATCTGAAAGGTTAAATATGAGAATTGAAATGACCTTATCAACGTTGTATTGTCTTTCTACTCTTTCTTTTTTCTTTCTTTAACCCTTTCCAACATGAAAAAAGATATACAGCAGACGACTTAAAACATCTATGTACAATTTATATAAACTTTTGGAAATTGTACATAAATGTAACTACAAATGTATTTTTATCTAAAAAAGTTTACAAAATTCTTGCGAAGATTGAATTAATCATTTCTCGTTTCCCCATAAAGTTTCTCTGTAGCGTATGCACGATATGCGTAAAAAGCGTATGCATGTTTGAAAATACAGGTTATTAACATATTTGCCCGTCAGTTTTTCTTTATACCTTTCATAACTACATCGGTAGTTTATTTAACAAGGTCTCATATTTCCAATATATAGCACGAGAGTCAGTTACATATAAATTAGACAATTGACGCCTCTACAGCAGACGACAAATGAAGAACTGCGAAAAATCATTGACAGATAAAATGTTCGAATCATAGCGGAATCAATTTTTCGGATTTTGTCACCACGACTATCACGAGTAGTTTCAGGTCTCCAGGCAGCTCTAAGCACTCTACACCACTTACATATAAACCCAAATAATTGGTAATGCTTTGTAACCGTTTCGTTTCTTGTATATAATATCAGCACTACAGGTATGTTAATAATAATTCAGAGCTCTAGATAATGGGCGTTTTGCATGTTCTAAAATCCTTATTTGACACTCAAACCCTATGGTGTGGGTACCCAAAAGAATCGTCTCCGCGAGCTGGGCATTTACTATGATCCGACCGGCATCTACATTGAACTGACGATTGCAAACAGCTGTAAGGGAAAAGCCTAGCCTAACAGTATGTTACGTTTATCTAAACACACCCTCCTCCCACGATGACGCATGCTTAACAACGTATCATAAAGTCGGTGAAGGATACATACCTTCTTATCGTAATAAATATCTAGTTCTATATTGTACTTTTTATCGTAATATTTCTATAAAATGAAGGGTTAATGAAAAGCCAAAATTAAATAAAATCTTGACAAATTGAATCAAACTCAATGTGAAAATATATTAAGGGACCCATATTTTGTTTCATTTTTTTTTAAAATGAAAGTCATTTGTTTCGTCATTGGGACTGTTTGGGTTTTAATTATAATTGAAGCTAGTCTGCCGATTTGGGGTATTCTAACATCTGCGTATAGCTAAGAATCGGGTGAGCATGTACATTCGCACACTCTCACCAGAATCTTCACAGTCCGCATATGAACCGTCCCTCGAGAAAACCAACATTGTCGCGCAGGCTTACCCGGATAGACACTTTTCGCCTCCTGTGAAAATATTCTGTTTCAGGAATGATTACTCTTTACCTCTATCCCACTGAAACGGAATGTGTCGGCCAGGATCAATCTAGGCTGGTCTGGGTCGATACGTATTAACGCAGAGGCCATACTGTTGGTTTTCTCGCGGGACGGCTCATATATTTCATGCATATCTTAGTGCATCTTCAGATGAAACTGGAAGTGTAGCCCCATTAGTTGCATACAAATTGAACTTTAAATGCTGTGAAAGCGGAGTGTCATTTAGACCCCAACAATGTGCTCACTTTCCCCCATAACAATAAACCTGCATGTGCAGCAGACGACTTATATAGAGAAAAGCAGCTTAGAAAAAATCTCTTTAAATAGAGCGTGGCAAAAGAGGAAATCGCTCATGGTTATTATTCCTCCTTTTGCTACAATGCTTTAAAGTATCGCCTCTCCAGAGGCGTCAGAGAGTGCCTGTATGTGATAAAAGGTTAAGAAAGCATGATGCAATAAGTGACACACTGTGCGAAAATATTTCATGTACATAAGGGGCCAATGATATGTGACAATTCCGTCTATTATATAGTGCGTGCTTGCAAGTTGGTCTTGCTTGCATTGCGAAATGGGGATATTCAGACAATCAACGCTGAGCGGCAGACTGGGGGCGGCTCGTAATTTCCCGAACGCTATCCGTTAAGGCGTTGTTATATTATTTGATATCTTGTTATCATCTGTACCCTATGTTTTACCCTCTACCCGAATGTTACCTGACGTTATACCGAAAACCACAGAAAATCGGTTTTGGTGTGGCGTTTCTTAAATGATACATTTTAATAGTTGGTAGTTTCGCTTGTCAAACTGTGTGGAATACGGATATTTCGTGTGTGGTAGTAAATGTCATCAACAAAATCTGGGAAGAATATGATTCTCTTGTTTACCACCAATTTGGTCAATCATATATGTCACAGAACAGTGAAGAATAGGATCCTAGCTTTCCCAGACCTGTGACGAATATGATCTGGGAATAATAAGGTCCTACATAGCTATTGTCATTTGTTTGTGTGAAGTGTGTTTACACTGGGGTTTTTTAAACAGCATATTATATGTGTCAGGGCGATCGTTCTTATGTGAGTTACTAGATACTATCGGTATACTGCAGCAGTCGTAATGCGACCCGGAATGCCAATGAGGGCAGTCGTATGCACCAGTGTTGTCTCGCCGCGACGAAGTTTCGAAAGCGAGACAAAGTTTTCGAAAGCGAGACGAATATGTTGCGACGGCGTCAAACATTTGCGTTTAGCTAAATGTTAAAGTTTCGTTATTTTCGCTTTTCCTCAATAAGTACTTGTGCCAGGGCTTTCGCACTTTGATCATAGTTGCATCTTATACACTTTAATGGATTTTGAGAATTTTGAGAATTGGGTATAACATCATCGTTTAAAGTTATAATGATTTACAATTGTGCACGCACATTCAATACAACGAGTACTTCAACATACCAAACGGGCTTAGGTAATATGTTCGTGTTTTTTTTGCTATTGTATTTTTTGTATTTCAATTGCGTTTAGCCCAACGTTAATTTGTTATTTAACCTTTTCTCAATAACTACTAGAACTTGGGCTTTCAAACTGGATGGTAGTTGCATCTTATCTTCGTACTGAAAACTGAAAATGCTGAATGTGATCTTATTCGTATGGTTAAAAACATGAATTGTGATAGTTTTTAGTTTATTTTGAGAATTGGCCATATCTGCTTCATTTTTTGTTAGAAAGATTTTATATTTTGCACAAATAAATATAATTAAAAAATATTTTTATTAAATAAATAATTGTATGCATTGGCGTCATATAATGTTTTTCGTTTTCTAATTTGTTGTATTTTGGACTTGTTGGATTGACATTTCGTCTTTGTATTTTACACTTGTTTTAATAGTCAAAGCGGGGGACGGCGAGACATATAACTGCGAATTATTGTAAAAGTCGGATCCTGGTTTCCCGCGTCCAAATTCGGACGATTTTATCCTTTCACTAAGGATACGGTCTGATGATAATATTACTCTATGACTCATATCAGTTTTCCCCACTCCGCTACGGTATTGAAATCTGATACTCGTGAAACTTTATTTCAATGCGTCGCATATGACTATTTTGCATCATTCTGTATTGTTCATGAACAGTGAAATGCACTTGTATATAAATGTATCATATTTAGCAAATTTAATGAAGACTTATATCATATTTTGTTTAAACCTTAGCACTTAATGCTACATTAATATTACATAGCACATGATTGATTGATTGGTGTTTTAAGCCGCTTTCAACACATTTTCATTTATATTGTGACACAAGGAGGTACCACAAATATATAAAACCTTCGCGTTGTGTTTCTACATTTTATTACTACTATTAAAACAACTAATATCGTGCTACATTAATACATCAGTAACATATCAAACAGATCAGCCTAGTAGTCGAGTAGGCAAGCCAAAGGCCCAACAAGCCTAACGGAAAAGCCCCTCAGCAATAATCATTCGTCGCTTATATACCTGGCTTGCTTGTTACCATAGTAACGTCGTTACGTAAATGCTCAGGTATAGAGAACTGCTGTCCGTGGCAGAAAGTAGGGAGCCATTGTGTTACATACCTCCAACACTTAAGAAATTTTCAACTTTGAAAATTTAAATAATGAAGGAATAACACAATGTCGACATAAGCAAACCTATACATGGCCTAAGCATATATGTGATAAAACACCAAGATACCATAGTTGTCTTTACTTGCAGATA
>JAUELF010287028.1:0-10198 GCA_031471495.1 Clinocardium nuttallii | reverse complement strand
TATGTCATTGATCAATTCATACATGGACTATTAAAACCAGAAGTCCGGAGTCATGTTCAATACAGACATCCACACACCATCCATGCAGCTATTGTTAGTGCTGTGGAATTCTTTGAAAACCTAAATTTGAGGCTGAAAATACATGTCACTCGTTAAAAAGCAATGAGACTAAGGAATCATGTACTTTAGAAGATGTTGTTTCTCTCCCCAGAGATCTTAATAGAAATATAGTTCGCAGTAGTCGTAGTAGGTCAAACAGTAGAGACAGAATGGACAGAAAGAGACATATGAGTAACCTTGAATGCTTTAAGTGTCATGAGATAGGGCACATCGCATCCAATTGTCCTCTGAATAAGTCGGAAAACTAGAAAAGGCTGTTCTTGCGCCCAACAGTTCAGTCATTGAGGAAACTCCTCCACAAGGGCCTCAACCTATTGTCATTAATACAGTTAAGAGAAGATCTTGTTTATTTTCTAAATTAAATTTTGGTAGTTTTTGCTGCAGTGCTCTTATTGATTCGGGTTCAGCAGTACGCTGTTGATTTTGCACGGCAAATTGGTATACATGTGGAATCACTCAAAAAAGTACTACATACCTTAACAACTGCAAATGGTAGTGGATTAAGTGTTTTGGGAAAGATATCATTACATTTTGAATTGGACAATGAGTTCTTGGTGGCTGACCTTGAAGAGATACATGCTCTTTTGGGTGAAGATTTCTTAGAAGAATATGATGTTAATATAAACTTTGGCAAAGAAACTATGCAAATTGGTAAACATACAATTAAACTTATGCGTCATGACAGCAATAAAGTGGCTAGGATTCGAATGGAGCATACTGTTACTGTGCCATCACAAACTGAATTAACTGTAAAGGCACACATTGCTGGTTTATTCCTGAATGCCCATGGTATGGTAGACCCATATAAATTACTTCCCAGAAAAGGTCTGTTAGTAGCTAAAAGTATGGTAGATTCGAGTAAGCCTGACATTCCAGTGTCATTGATCAATCTTACTAATAAGAATATTAAAATCCATAAAAATATGGTCATAGGCATTATCCAGTCAGTTAATTGCATAGATGAATTAGATAGTACAGTAATCACTAAGTCAGAAAAGGTAATATTGCCTGAACACTTGCAACCACTCGTTGATGAAGCAGCAGATACACTTAGCTCTGACGAGCTAGGCACACTTAAACAATTAGTATATGAGTTCCAAGACATTTTTTCTTGTGCAAAAGGAAACATTACCCAGACTGATTTAGTGGAACACAGTATTGATGTGGGCGATGCAAGGCCAATTAAAATACCTCCTAGAAGACTACATATTGGTCAAAGAGAAATTGCGGAAACTGAAATTAGTAAAATGTTGGATCAAGAGATCATAGAGCCAAGAAACAGTGCCTGGGGATCACCCATAGTCCTTGTTACCAAGGCTGATAAATCGGTGCGATTCTGCATAGATTTTAGAAAGGTAAACGCTGTAACTAAGAAAGATGCTTATCCTTTACCAACAATCAGTGAAGCACTGGATACTCTGTCTGGTGCAAAATACTTTTGTACTTTGGATTTGACAAGTGGGTATTGGCAAGTCAAAATGTCTGAAAGAGACAAACACATCACAGCATTTAGCTCACATGTAGGGCTGTACCAGTTTAATGTCATGCCCTTTTGCCTCTGCAATGCGCCAGCAACATTTGAAAGGATTATGAAGCTTGTCATGGGAGGTATGCAGTGGAAACAGTGCATGTGTTACCTCGATGACGTAATTGTGTTTGGTTCAACATTTGAAGCTACATTAGTTAACCTTAGAGAAGTTTTTGCACGTTTACGTGAGGCAAAATTATGTCTGAAACCTAAGAAATGTCACTTATTTAGAAAACAGGTTCATTATTTAGGACATGTGGTCTCAGAAGAGGGTGTTTCTTGTAATCCTGAAAAGATTAAGGCAGTAATGGAATGGCCAGAACCACAAAATAAGAAAGAGGTCAAAAGCTTTCTAGGTCTAATTAACTACTACAGAAAGTTCATTCCTGATTGTTCTACATTATCTGCTCCATTAAATGAATTGACTAAAAAGAAAACATATTTTGTCTGGAGTCAACGTTGTCAGACTAGCTTTGAACAGTTAAAAAGGATTCTGGTTATTCCTCCTGTTTTAGTATTTCCCAGATCAGAAGGATTATTCATACTAGATACGGATGGTTGTCAGTCAGGAATAGGTGCCGTCTTATCACAGGTCCAAGATGGGGAGGAAAAGGTTATTTCCTATGCTAGCAAGTCATTAAACAAGTCTCAGATAAGGTATTGTACGACTTATATTGAGCTTTTGGCTGTGGTTACATTTATCAAGCAGTTCAGACACTACTTGTGGGGCCGTCATTTCCTTGTAAGATCAGACCATGCCTCGTTAACCTGGTTAAAGAATTTCAAAGAGCCAGAAGCCATGCTGGCCAGATGGTTAACTGTGCTCGAGACATATGACTTCACAGTGCAGTATAGAAAGGGCAAATTACACACAAATGCCGATGCATTGTCTCGAGTGCCTAAACGGAAACGGAATTGTCACAGAGACGATTGCGTCGATTGCTCCGTGTCTGCTAATGTTTGCAATAAAGGCAACGATTTGCCTAGCTGTCCAGTCCAGATCAGTAATGGTGTTCCTAACCCTGTTGATATTATTCCAACTGATTCTACTTCAGTTTTGCATTCCAATTGGATCCAACAATGGTCAATTGAAGAATTGAAAGCAATGCAAGAACAAGATAAGGATTTATCTGTAATTCGAGGGTTTATGTCGGAATCAGCAGAACAACCCAATAAGAGGGATTTTACTCAATACAGTTCAGGTGTACGGATATTGTGGAGTTTATGGGATTCCATGTTCATTGAGAATGAATTATTGTGGCGTAAAGGACAAAATGGTCCTAGGCTTCTCCTTCCAAATTCCTTGAGGTCAGAAATATTTAAACAGCTTCATGAAAATCGTATTGCAGGACACTTAGGCAGGGACAGAACCATTTCGTCTGTGAAGCAGCGGTTTTATTGGCCTGGTGTGACCGGTGATATTAAACGCTGGGTTCATTCTTGTGCTATTTGTGCTCGTAGAAAACCCGGTCCTGGTCGTGGTAAATCTCCACTTCAGCGGAGTTTGTCTTTGTAAGTGTTAGACCGCATTGCCCTTGATATAATGGGTCCTCTACCCATTACCTCTGAAGGAAATCAGTATATCATGGTAGTTGGTGACTATTACACCAAATTCACAGAAGCATACCCTTTAAAGAACCACACCGCAATAACAGTAGCTGATAAGTTGGTCACAGAATTTATATGCAGATATGGAGTTCCAAGTGTTATACATTCAGATCAGGGTCCTGAGTTTGAATCAAATCTTTTTCGACATATGTGTAAGGCACTTGGAATTGAAAAAAACAAGGACTGTGCCCTATAATCCCAAGTCAGATGGCCTGATTGAGCGCCATAACAGGACCATTCAAGCCATGTTAGCAATGTTTGTGAATGAGACTCGTAACGACTGGGATGATCATCTCCCATTTGTGATGATGGCTTATCGTGCATCATCTCATGAAAGCACCAAATGCACACCAAATTTACTCATGTTTGGTAGAGAAACAACGTTTCCTGTAGATTTGATGTTTGGAGATTGTCCAGATAGAAACCTTAATGTTTGTCCTTCTGAATATGTTGAGTGGCTGCGTCAGTCCATCGCAGTGTCATACGACAAAACTTTCGAACACTTGAAAATAGCAGCGTCTAGACAAAATAAAGCGTACGAGAAAGGTTTAAAACCTAGAAAATTTGAACCTGGAGTGTTGGTTTGGAGATGGTATCCGCCCACTGCTAATGTTAAGCTAGGCCTTGGATGGACAGGACCATATAAAATCATCGAAAGGTTAACAAGTGTAACCTATAGGATTGAGCATGTTGAATCTTCGAAAATGTTGGTAGTCCATGTAGATCATCTCAAGGAGTATTTAGCAAAATCCATGGATTTGGCGGCATCCAACCAACCTCGTGATACTTCCGATACTTCTGAAATAATTGATCAGAGTATTACCCATGATGACTTGTCCTACTCAGATTCCCAAATTGAGGTACAAGAAGACATCAATTGTCAAGAACCCACACAATCTATTACACCAGAACCCTATCATACACGAACAGGCAGGAGGGTCAAACCTAAAAAAATGTTTTCACCTTCCTAAATCTGAAATCAGTTACAGGGTTATAAATAGTTTACAGACAAATAACACACAAGAGACAAAGCAGACTAATGCTAGGTCATCATTCATTTTTCATAATTATTCATAAATTCATTATAATAACAATAGCCATATTTTACTCATATACATATCACTTCAGTAATCGTCATAACATGTTTGTTAGTTTTACAATATTTTCTTATCATAATTAAAAAATAGATTAATCGGGTAATTAATCTAGGAATGTATTATTTACGTATTGTTTATCACTGATTCATTTTGTAAATTGGTTTGTTCGTGAATTAAAAATTTGTTGAGTCATGTGTTGTGCCTTCTTCCCAAAACACATGAGCGGTTATATTCAAATATAAAGGGGCGTCGCCTCAAGTTTTGTAATCTGTTTCTATAGGATCGTTCATGTGTAATAAGCATTATACGAACAACATCGCATGCTAAGAACGTTGAATCTTTATTGTGGAGGATATGAGAAAGGACTCAATGTCCTCAAATATTGGTCACATGTTTCTTGTAAAAGCGCAAATGATGGGCATTATCCTGGAAATGTATGTTTGCTCAGGTCAGGAAATATTACTTGTTATAATGAGGAATCCGTAGTGACAGGGTATAGATCTATGAGGATTGAAAGATGTTTTATTTAAATTTTGATGCGGACTTCATCTCTTTATGTTGGCATGTGAACCGTAATGAAAGGAGTCAAATTCCTATTTTCGGGCACATTTTGTCAAGCTTTAAGAGCTTAGAATTTATTCTACTATGGGGGTTATCCTGGAAACCTATGTTGTCCAGCCCAGGATATTATTGACTTAGAATGTTTACACAATCATTGTCACAGTCACTTGAGTATAACTTATTAGATGGAGTGGAAGAAGAGGTAGATTAGTTCCTGCGGGAAGAAAAGCCATTTTGGCCTGGCGTGCCTACTAGATGCCCTGTTGAAGAGTGCAGCGCACACCCATATGTCAGCTTTGCATCATTCTACAGGCACTGGGGCAGAAACACCAGAAGTACATAACGAGCTATCAATGTCCCTGTTGCAAAGCAGACTTTGTTAGGAAATATAACACTATTCGCCACCTACGAATGAAGCATAAGGTCATAGCGACCATAACTACTTGACAGGTTCTGAACAAATTATATATCAAGACCAATGGAGAACTACCATACAGGGCAGATCATAAGAGAAGACATGCAGAGAAAAGACAAGCCCAAGTGCCAACAGGGGTTTCATTGGTAACAAACGCGGCAGACTGCAGAGACGAAGAAATAATATTCAATGCAGAAGGACAGACGATGGGGAAAATATTCCGAAAAAAATAATACATTATATTATCAAGAAGTGTTTTAGTTGTGTTTAAATTTAAAAAGGTATTCCTGCAAGTTTTAATTTTAAAAATTTAACTACGTAAAATGTTTTGTTTAAGGGTAGGCGAATGTAGCAGGAATACATATTGAGCCGATTGAGATCTTTACTTTTACTTTCGGTTGAATTTCAATTTCAATTACATAATCTTTTAATTGCTACTCATCTATATCTGCACTGTCTGCTAAAGTACATGTTTTATTCTGAACTGTTTGCTACATACATGTGCACATATTCAGCCTTTATGAACTGTTTGTAACAGTGATCTATGTCTTCACTTATTGTTAAATATTTACACTGCGGTCAATCCGGTGTATTTAAACTGGTACACTTTGCAGTAGTGTTTATTTAGGATGTATTGAAACCTATTGAAGCAGCACTATTGTTGCTATAATTAGTAGCAATACCATTGATAACATGCTTTCCTTATGGAAATGATGAACTTTTATGTTAAAATGCATTGAGGGGTGTTAAATAATTAAAGAACATAGCTTATAAGCACTTTGGTATGGTTAATTTAATAACTGTTCTGCAATTCTGTAAGGGCCCTCTCTGTGGATGTTTCCTTGCATGAAATTGTTGTGAACATACCAAGTGGGTGTACTATAAAAGGCACCAGAAATGGTCATTTAATGGCAGGTTCAAGGAGACGTAAAGGTAACTTTCACCCATTGTTTCAGAGTCATGCTACATTTTGGGGAAATATTTTATTTATGCCTAATGTTCCATTAACATAATGATTCTAATTCAATAATATATATAGTTAAAGGCAATAAAACACATGACTTAAAATAACTTGTCTTCCTTTTTAATTTCACAAATCTTGTTAAATAACCATTCCCAGTAAGGGCCTGGACCCGTTGTAGACATCACATAGGACTCGTCCTGTTACACTTTTGCGGAAAGAATTATCATTTCTTTTGTACATAAAGAATCATACACCGAAGAAATCGAAGCCATTCAGAGAGGAATACCATTACAGAAGAAAGGTCCAATTGTGGATCTGAACCCTTACATTGACGAGGAAGAAGTAGTTAGGGTAGGTGGCCGTCTATGAAATTCAGATTTGAAAATCATTACCATGCGAACATGAAGGACGTCAGTTTACCGAGGATGCCATTGGTGAAGCTGGATTATGGATTACTGGCATCAAACGTTTGATTCAATCTATAATACACCAGTTTGTATCATGCCAAACATTGAGATGAACTTTAGGCTTCCAGAAAATGGCAGATTTGCCGCAAGATCAGTTAATTCCAAGCCCACCATTCTTTTCAGTAGGACTTGATTCCTTTGGTCTATGCTAGGTCACCAGTAGGCGCACTAGAGGGGGTCAAGCGAAATACAAACGTTGGGCACTTTTATGTATATGGCTGACATCACGTGCTGTCCACATTGAAGTGATAGAGGAACTTAGTAGTTTATCATTTATCAATGCTTAACGTCGTTTTACCAGTATCAGAGGAAAAGCCAAACTATATTGTTATGTCAGAGAAACTAATTTCATGGGAGCATTATAGCATGTGGGTGTCAATGTGAGTGATTGCATCAGACGCTTCAAGAAGGAGCAACATGGACATTGAATCCTCCGCACGCTTCACTTTGTGGTGACAAATGGGAGAGAATGATTGGTGTTACACGCAGAAGAATTCTAGATTCAATGTTGTTGAACTTACCTGGTGGAGATTTTACTCACGAAGTTTTAACCACGTTCATGGCTGAAGCAATCATCAATTCAAGACCATTAGTGCCATTGTGTTCAGATTCCACCAATTCATCTCCATTGAGTCCTTCTTTATTACTTACTCAAAAAAGTGACTGTATTGTGGATGTCGTGAATCCAATTGACGTTAAGGATATGTATAAAGCGCAATGGAAAATAGTTCAAATTCTATCGGAACAGTTTTGCAAAAAATGGAGATCAGAATTATTACAAACACTCTAAACTCGTCGTAAATGGAAACATCTGAACTGCGCCTCGAGATACAGATCGGAGACGTCGTTTTACTGCGTGATAAGCATGTTGCCAGGAACGGTTGGTCAATGTGTCAGATTGTGTGTGTTTCCGTGAGTAACGATGGACTTATAAGAACTGCTGAAGTACGTACAATTGAAAAACCCGGGAAACCTACTGACTACGAGCGTCCAGTAAACGAAGTGGTGTTTGCTCAATCCTTCCTAAAGAACAGGGTTGAAGAGCAAACAATGTAACTTATAGTGTTGACTGTGAAATGAGACTTTCAGGAATTCAGTGTATCTAGACAAACTGTTTTCAAGAGTCATATTGAACTCATTAGTGTTAAGTAAACTGTTTTATTATTAACAGAAATCACGGTTAAACTTGTGTATAAAGGTCAACTGACTATAGCGACCACTGTTTTGAGCAACAAATTCTTTTCCACAATTAATTCAAGAGTTCAGTTAGAATAAGTCATAGGTTGGTTGCACTGTTATTTGGTATTTGTTCAGATGATTTGCGGATGGTCTATTTCCTATCACATATTCATTTGGTAATGCAAACCATAAACCATGTCTACCGTTCATGAGTTAAATTGAAGATACCTGGAAATAAGATTAACCCTGCCTTAATTAAATGTTTGAACTGTATGCATTTCTGCTTATATGTTTACATTATTTGAAATTATATAACTTTTAAAATTTATCATAAAAAGTGGAACAGTTACCATCTTGTTCCACTCATACCAATGGTACCGTCCCACACCACTTTCAGTACTCACAAATCTCACGTCTGCTCTTTCTTCTTTTATTCCCTCTACTTTACCCTTTTCGACTCAGTACACAGATGTTTAGTAATCATTCATAATTCACATACTTTCTGATAAATATTTCATTACTATGATAACTTTCTTCCGAGAGCTAAAAAAATTGACCATACGATTTGACGTCACGTGATAGGAGTAACTACAATAATATCATTTTATTGATCTCGTAACACACACGTCACAGTTTTGGTATATGTATTTTAAAATTTCAAATTGCTATTATTGTATTCAATCTGTCGTATCATTCCGCCTTTACTCGTTCAGAAAAGGCACCAGTATAAAACCTGCTTTCTGTTATTTTAAACACTTCGACCACGGTGGCTCTGAAATAAAGCGGATAGTTTATGAACATTGGTAGATGGACTTGTTTATGAACATGGGAAGATGAACTGGTTTATGAACATGGCTATATGGACTGGTTTATGAACATTCATAGATGGACTGGTTTATGAACATGGATAGATGGACTGGTTTATGAAAATGGGTAGATGGCCTGGTTTATGAACATGGATAGATGGATTGGTTTATGAACATGGGTAGATGGACTGGTTTATGAACATAGGTATATGGACTTGTTTATGAACATGGGAAGATGGACTGGTTTATGAACATTAATATATGGATTGGTTTATGAACATGGGTATATGGACTGGTTTATGAACATGGATAGATGGACTGGTTTATGAAAATGGGTAGATGGACTGGCTAAAAAGGACAATTTCATGTTTTGCCGCAATGTTATTTCAGTAATCATATATTCATTTATAAGTAAAGATTTTCTATGTTTTCGCATGATTGTTTTCAAAGTCGTCTGCTGCAGATGTGTTGCATGTGGGTAAGGGTTAAACAGTGCTACGAATGTCCGTCATACGACGACCGACTCTCGGAAGTTTTGAACGTTACCCTTTCGTACACGCAAAGGTATTTTGACGCCTTTTCAGCAGACGACCTCTGGAAACATTGTGGCAAAAGGTGAATTTGCTCATATTAATTATTTTCTCATTGTTGTCAAACTGTTTTTATCTGTTTTCAAAAACTAGACGGTTTTGACGCATTTTAGCAGACGACAAAAGGAGAAATTGCTCAAATATCACCAGAGGACATTTAAAAGCATTATGGCAAACAGATAAACTCATCATGAGCCAATTCTTCTAATGCTATAAGGTTTCAACTCTACAGAAACATTTCTCTGATTTATGGAGATTTACAGTATAAGGGGATTCAGTTGACAGCCAATGATTTGGTGTAGGTGAACAATAGTTACAACAACTTAACATTAAATTACATGCTTGGCGATATATATTCCACGATAAAATCAACATATGCACTGCGTAATGTATCGACTCAGATAAGCCTGCGAAATCCGCGAAGGCTATTCCGGGCCGGCACATTCCGCCTCAGGGGAGAAAGGGTATAGAGTAATGATTCCTGAAACGGAAAATCCACTGGAGGCGAACAGTGTCTGCCTAGACGACGAGTGAATATCGGATTGTTTGTACGAATAGATGACAATTGGATACCGGATTGTTTGTACGAATAGATGACAATTGGATACCGAATTGTTTGTACAATTAGACGGCAATTGGATACCGAATTGTTTGTACGAATAGATGACAATTGGATACCGAATTGTTTGTACGAATAGATGACAATTGGATACCGAATTGTTTGTACAATTAGACGGCAATTGGATACCGAATTGTTTGTACGAATAGATGACAATTGGATACCGAATTGTTTGTACGAATAGATGACAATTGGATACCGAATTGTTTGTACAATTAGACGGCAATTGGATACCGAATTGTTT
>JAUELF010286996.1:0-10199 GCA_031471495.1 Clinocardium nuttallii | reverse complement strand
CAAAATATGTTCAAATTCGTCTGCTGCAGAATTGTGGTATGAGGGAAAGGGTTAAGACGTATATAAGTTCATCGAGTGCAGCTGAATATTACCGCGTCTACCACTGCATCATTGTCTCATGTGAGAACTTCCGTCACCGATAATGATCAGTGTACACGTAGAGGGTATATGTTGTCCGGATACGCAGGCCGATCTGGATCTACATTGGTCGAACGGGTTGATTTTCCACGAGTACAATGTTAAAATGTCTAGTGTGTCTTTTAGACGTACATCATGAATGATCCATTTCGAGGCTCCATAGACGCATAAGTTATTGTAATGGTATCTAATTCCGAGCGCAACTCATGTATAACTTATGTTTTGGGTACCAAAACGAATTGTTTCAGGTGCAACAAGCTTACAGCAAACGGTTTCAGACTCGCACACTTTGTCAGCGTATAATACACACAATTACCAGCTGACATTAGGGATATATTATATGCACTGACCTAAGAGTTGACGAGCGCTTGGTTCCCGATCATGGTGGTGCTGAAATCGGCATAAGACATCATTTAATCTAATTCACGGATTCGCTTATCGGTAATGAAAACATGTTTGATTGAGAGACCTTTACGCTATTCTCACTTGATACCCATATGTCATTTAAACAAGGTTTTATTCGTAGCCCTAGGCTTATCAGGTAATTATGTGTTAATCTGACATCACAGTTAAGTTATTTTTTCAAACTTCGAAATATGATCAGTTCATTGACATCCTAGTGTAAGAGTGTTTGGGGCAGGGGGTAAACTCACCTAACACCACGTTACATTTCTTTACCACTGATATTAATTATTGCGTTATTTCCTTTTAGCTCGCCTTTTCGAAGAAATAGGGGAGCTTATGTAATCACACAGACGTCCGCGTTTGCGTTGGCGTTAGTGTTGGGGTTGGCGTTGCCAGCTTGGTCACACCTAAGCGTACAAGGTCTTTTCTCAGACACTGTGTATGCTGTTGCTTTGAAATTCCATACACTTATTCAGGGTCATCATATGACCTTCTACTTCAAGTCCATAACTCTGGAATGGATTTTGACTGAATTGCGCCCCTTTTTAGACTTAGAATTTTGGTCAAACCTTTGCGTGCAATAGGTGATACTGTGTGACTTTACCTAATGCTATATCTGTTCTGAAGTAGGCCGTGATAGACGATGGCCCTGACAGGCGTGCTATATTGTCCTCCGACAACACTTGTTATTGTACTTATTCCACGTTTTCGACACGTTCGGATCGGATGGGAGAGGACGCTCAACCTCTACATCCCCGAAGCGCAGAGGGAAAACATGCGACTTTGTACTATATTGGTATATTGGTTCATTTATTCATTTTAAATCGCTTGAGAAGAAAGATTGTAGTGATCCGGGTCTATCCATTTGAGCTGTTAATGAATTTGCGTATATTGACTGTGCAGTTGTAGAGCCTTCGCCGTTTGTTTACATATAAGCTGTTTCATAGAAAACCAACATTATGGTGTCTGCGTAATGTATCGACTCAGATCAGCCTGCGTAGTCCGCGCAGGCTAATCGAGGACGATACATTCCGTCTAGGGGTGCTAGAGGTATAGAGTAATGAGGCCTGAAACAGAGAATCTACAGGATGCAAAACGTGTCTGTCCGGGTCAGCCTGCGCGGCATGCTTCGGCTGATCCGGGTCGATACATTACGCAGAGTCCACGCAGTTGGTTTTCTCGTAATTAGGCTCATATAATGTTGTCCTTGATGCATCTGTTTCTGTAGTCCAATTAGTTGTACGTCAATTTACCTTTACTTGATCTCTTTACGGAGAGTCCATAAGGCCCCACAGAGTCAGACGTGGCTCAAAGTATATTTGCTTATAAATATAACTTGCCTTGTCATCTTAGTCTATTGAAAACAAATATGTTTACATTTTGTCCGCTAAAGAGAACTGTTACTTACCTCAATTAATTTAATGGTCGTAAAGGATATAGCCGCCTATTTATTTATTTTTTTATCTCGTTCGAACATCTTATACTAAATTGATTGATGAAGACGAATAAAATATAACTGTCCCAGCCGGCGTGCTTTCAATCGGAGATAACAGTTACCTTAACCTGAACGTCATTTGTATAGAGAAAAACCTGTTTTACCATCGATCAACCGAGTTTTGTCAACATGGTCTTATTGCGTTTGCAATTTGTGAAGCATTGAGATGACCGAGCTGTTGTGTATTATTGGGTACATCTGTACTTCACCCAATATGTTCTATCTTAACATGAAACCTTTTATAGTATTGTATACAACGTAATAATGTTTCGAATAGACAGAAGGGTTAACCTTTCTTTCGTATTAAAGTGTTAACAACTACGTAACAAATACTTTACATTTGTTGCAAGGATAGTGCTTTCCCTTGTATTGATAATGGAAACAAGTCCTTTATAAATGCTCTCAAGCTTCTTCAATCCTAGATTGTACTTTAATATCTACATTTTAAATTCAATTATATTCAATGTTTCGTACTTTAAAGGATGACTAACATACACCCATAAAGGGTGCGGGTTGACGGAGCTAACCACTGTTCATATGGTGTCTATACATAGGCAAACGGTTGGTTAGTCACAATTATGTAGATTTGGCTGATATACTTTTGGGACTGTGATCGCGCGTCGGATGACTTGATCCGACAAATCGAAGTGAACCCATTTTTAAGAAAAAATAACACTTTATCAGTTTAGCGTTTATTGTACAGACGAATGTTGACACCTCCGCAACAACCGCGATAGTAAATTTAATTAAGACGATCATTGTCGAACCATTGGTCATAAACTCGAATCCCAGCTTGACAATTTATTCTTTTACAACTATTTACAAAAGTCGCCAAGACTTGCGTCATTTACCTTCCATTAACGGTCCATAGTATGATACAGACCTAGGCTAGAAGGTCGATAGTTGCCTGAGAGAAACGCTTTATGATGCCCTGTTGAGAGAAAATAGACGGTTTAACAGGCCTAACTATCAGGATGGAAATATGACTGAAAACTTTCAACATTTCGAAAACTTTGAAAAGTATAGTTAGCTCGAAATAAACACTTTCTTCCCTTTTCCTTAATGTTTTCAACTATATATGAATAATTCAACTCCAAATTTTCCAGATGTTACCTGTTTTTCTCAGATGTTTTAAAATCAGAATAAAATGTTCACATTAGGTAACCGGTTAACTAGAAAGTCGTAAGTATAACTTCTGACGTAATTGAGTTACATCTTTTTTGTTAATAAAGTGGATGGTATACGCGTGACAGATGGTTTATATACAATAGCACGTTTCTCTTTTGTACCGAAAACCAACTGTTGTCAAGTAGTTGCGAAATTGTTGAAATTATTAGTTTTCATCGACAATGCAAAGAGACGTAGCATGTGTACACATAAAGGAAACTTTTTCTGCAACATGCCGAGACAATAGATCAGTCGATTGCTATCGTAAAGTGGGTTGTGAGTTCGAATCCAAGCTCTGCCAACACTCTTCCCGACATTATGACAAAATCCATGCGACATGCGTCTCTTATCTTCCACCACGTATGTGAAAAAGTAGCCAGTTGTTACTAGTGCTGGTCTGAGAAATCAAGGAGACACACGGGTATGTAAGCTGGTTGCTGTGATATGATTGAAACTGTTTTTGAAACCACAATTAATCAATCAATCAATTGTATTCGAAGACCGGTCATATAGTTTATATTAATGACATGTTCAAAAAGAGTAATTTCTTCTTTTTTTTAGACAAGCTATTAGAGATCTACTCTGTAGCTCAACTTTTTTTCCTAAATGTTTATCTATTTCCCTTATATGAAATCAGAGAATATATATATTTTTTAAAACATTCCATGGATTAAGGGCATACTATAAAGTGTTGCAGTTAGAAGACACGCTTCATTGGAATTTCGATTAACATTTGATTGATGCATTTATTCAGCATGTCAGTGTTTAACAAATGTGGATATATAAATCATCATATTTCCAATCACGTGAAATATATATATGAGCCGCTCCGCGAAAAAACACAAATTATAGACTGCGTTATGTATCGAACCAGATTGGCCTGTGGCAGTCCACATAGGCTAATCCGGGCCGACTTATTCCATGATTATGCTGATTCGGGTCGATACTTTACGCAGAGTCTTCACTGTTGTTATCCTCGTGAAACGGCCAATATATATACATATCATATAAATTGCAGTTTCAAGAATAATGAACTTAGATAGATCCGCGTCCATCATGTGGGGTCAAAATGTATCTGCACGCAGGGAAAACACAGCCGAGCCTCTGCGTCCACACAATCTCACCAGAGTCTTCACCTTCCGTCATAATTCCTAAATGCATCTTTTGGCAAAGACCTGGATATGTAGCCAGTATTGTTATGCCTGATGTCTTCTAATGATGTCGCACGAATCCTAAACCACTAGACGCGGTCAATGTTAATGGGCGTCTAAAAGTTATTTTGTAATTTTTGCGCCTTTAAAATTAAACAAGAATTTCAAAAAGATACGATTAGTTTTATTTACTATTGAAGAAATTGAATAACATCAAAGAGACAAACAGATGTTCTGGTAACGTCATACTTTTTCTTTTTTCAAAAGCATTAATGTAAATATTCATGTTTAATCAGGGCTTTATATTAGTTTACATTTTAAATAGCGTAAGTTTATTTTGTATCAAGGTGTCATAAGGTGTGTTTGAAGAACTATCTTCCTTCGGTTGGTCCGGCTATTGAACTCCGAAAAAGATTTGACTCTTTCGCATGTTCATGATTTCTTCAGTAGGTGACATTAAAAAACCATACTTATACCAGGAAAACATACTGAAAATATCAATACAATATAGTATAACTATTAAAAGTAAAGGGGAAATGTGAATTACGAGTTATTAGTCAATTTGTCAAAATATTTTCAAAAGTCGCCTGCTGTTGATACGTCAAGCTGTATGTAAGATAAGGGTTAAGTTCAATAAGTCACAAGTATGGTTATAGAATAAAGAAGGAGTGGTGTAAATATGAAATATTAATAATCGTATAACGTTTATATCAGGGTGCATTTAGCGAATGGAAATAGATCATTAGAAACTGGTACATTTATGTATCGACGGAATGACAACGTGTATTTTGATGTTTTATTTATGTTAAACTTCATTGAAGAGCTGCCTTTTGAATCTTAATTAATAAAATTAAAAAAACACATTTCAGAAGACTTACCTTGTGTAATTTACTGATAAGAAGATTTAAAAGCAAACGTAATTAAAAAGCCTTTTAGGGACAATGCAAACCATGGATATACCTCGTTTTTCGAAGAACATCTGTTTTTTACCCCATTGATGTTAAAACCTCACTTACGTTATGGTGCAAACGGTTGATATCTTATACTATAATAAAGATTATACAACTTGAAACGAAAACATAATTTAAAGGAATTGAATGCGTTTGTCATCAGATTCCAGACTTGTAGTTTTAATGCGTGGTTACAGCCTATAGTATTACCCGTTCATTTAAGTATGTATATGACGAACAGGGAATAGCCTTACAAAACTTCACGGACGCTCGGACCGATCTTTATCTGCACTGGTCGGAAAGTCTTACGTGACTTGGATTGAGGTATGAATGGTACCGTCTCAGTGGTGTAGTGCTAATGGCATCCGGCCATTTCATGCGGGAGACCAGAGTAATTCGAATACCAAATAAAAAAGTGGTAGAAGCGGCTTCCCTACTTTGCGATTAGCAATACGGGGGAAACATTACGACTAATACAATACTGGGGAAACATTACGACTAATACAATACGGGGGAAACATTACGACTAATACAATACGGGGGAAACATTACGACTAATACACCATTGATTAGCAATACGGGGGAAACATTACGACTAATACACCAGTGTCAGGATATATATGAGCCCTTCTACGAGAAAACCAACATTGTGGACTCTGCTTAAAGTATCGACCCGGATCAGGCTAAGTTTGCCTTGCAGGCTTACCCGGACGGAAAGACACATTTCGCCTTCTGTGATGTTTTTGTTTCAGGAATCATTTGTCTATACCTATATCCCCCTGAATGTGTCGGTCCGGATTAGGCTGCTTGGACTGCACAGGATGATATAGGTCGATGCATTACACAGAGTCTATAAATTGGGTTTTCTCAACGGGTCATGTGTTTTCTGATCGAAACAGTGTATAGGGCGTTTACTGCATTAATTCTTGATTCATTTACACAGGAAAATACCGTGATTTAAATGGAATACTGTTTGAAACGACACCAAACAAACAAACGAGCATCAAGTTCTGAAAGGTACTGCCGTACACTGGTCCTCTATTTGTTCTATACGAATAAACCCCACGGTCCATTCAACATTGTGGTCGTAGATTAGATTATGTATGTGTGTGGTCTAGCGTGGATTTGTAAATAAAATGAAAGGTGAACGTAATAAATTGGCATGAGCCTTACGTTTGATCATAATCCAATATTTTAAATACATTAGGTATGTTACGTCACCTATATCGTACTTAAGTTTACTTTCCCGCTTGCTTTGTCTTAACACAATGCCATCGAAACCCAGCTCAAGCCCTTTCAGAAATTTAAAAAAGATGTATTGAAAAACAAAATAGAACTAAACATAAGCAATTGATATACTATGTAATAATACTAATTGGTTTTCATGGCACGAAATTAACAGCCATATACGCAGTTGGCGTATTACAGCAAATACAGCAACGTCTGTATACAGTCAAACTGAGTAAGAAACATAAGGCACCGTGCATCTTGAAGAGTACTTTTATAAAATGATCACTGAGGATCTACCTACCATGTTGATTGATTGTTTGATTGAAGGTGAACATCGTTTTCAACGGCATTTCTATTTTGTCACGGTAACCAGTTCATTTAACGTGTGTTTGATGGCTTTCTACACAACATTTCCTCCAATGCAACTGAATGACTTCCCACATAGACTGTTAAGCCTATAAGGGGAATAGGAATATCTTAGTCACACTTCCTGTTGCCAGTCATTCAAAAGCATGAACATGCAGAATCGGTGTTTCGATCTCACGACCCCTGGATTGATAGCCCTTGAAGTCACCGACAAGGCTATTGTTGCTCGATACCTACACTGTTGAACCAAACGAAATATACATCAGCAGTCATCTAGATTTGGCGTTAAATAGGGTCTTTGTCTCTATTACGAACTAGTACTTAGCTAGACAAAGTGCCTTGCACAAGGGCCCTCCGCCATGAATGCAGTGTCGCGACTGAGGATCGAATCCGGAAGGCTTGGTTCTAAAGCCCCGACGCTAACGGCGCTAGCCTCGTTCACGGCGGATAATAAACTGATCAAAGTTTGTCAATCACGCTCGGTGTCTGCTTACTGGAGATTTAACCAGTACTCGCGCCGAATATAAGGACGAAGAAGAAAACGAAGAAGAATGAGAGGAACCGTAAATAGAAGAAGCAGAAGAAGAAGAAAAAGAAGAAAAAGAAGAAGAAGAAGAAGAAGAAAAATAAAAACAGAAGAAGATGATGAAAACGAAAGTTATTGCCACGAATTCCAATTAAGTAAGACACTTATGTAGGAGCGCTACATATGCAATAACCACTTCAAACATTCAAACCTCGTCGTATATTTGCATACGAATGCAAAACCTGCGTCTGGTGTAGTTAACCTAGTACAAAACCACTAATAACAAACCTTTTACACAATACGATGTTTTTACAGTCGTCCGTTCCAAATAATAAAAAACACAATAGAAAGTACTTTGAAGATAAGATTGGAAACCTTTGACTAGAGTTGAACACATCGTAGAAAAAATAGAAGTCGGTAAGGACCAGCGAATTCTTATTCCCCCCGACACTATTTCTGAAAGGAGCACTTGTCATGCCGTCTGTTAAAGGGAAAAGGTTAAATAAATCTGTCATTAGAAGCGTGATAAGAAATGTTTGAATTAATTTGAAAATTTAATTTCCGAGTTATGATATGTTCTACGCCTTTGATTTGCAATTGAAATCAGCATTAAAACCCCCCGCCGTATTTGATTCTTTCCTTTGATTATGTATGCACACTTACCAAGTTTTATATCTGTATATTAAACAGCAATAATGGCCTATTTTATTACTTACCATTTCATAGATTGTCATTACAAGTAGGTAATAAGATGTCATATACAAATAAGCCACAATGTATACATGCCGTTCGACGAGAAAACCAAGAGGTATCGACCCAGATCAACTTGAGCAATGTGCACATGCTAATCCGGGGCGACGCATTCTTTCCCAGGGGGATAGAGGTATAAGTAAGTATTACTAACTTAAACACAAATAATGCTGATATCAGGAGAGACCGTTCATCGTCATCTGTTTCACCTGTCCTGCATTGTTTACAAAAACTTCACTATTTCCATTGGCACTGAACTATTTCAATACAGAATATGATGATTAAAGTGTCGCCCGGAAGAACTTCTCCATTTAATATATACGAAGTGATTGTTGATGCGTTTTTAGAGATGACGACGTCGCACGTTACTTATATACGATAACTGTAAGTGGGCCGCTACAGGTGAGTAAAGGTATTGGATCTGCGCACAGGAAAGAAAACAGATGAGTATGTGTCTGTGCGTGCGTCTCATCCGAGTCTTCACAACAATCCGCATGCTTAATGTGCAGCCCTGGGTAAAACATCTGACGAAATACTAGCAATGTCGCCCCACGAGTTTGATGCGCATCGATCATAATGTGATGTGTAAACGAAGATCCTAACTTGCCCGACGTGGTTCCATTGTAGCCCTTCGTACCCTGTCACCATTGGTAATGTATCCAGTCTTTTTTTAAATATATATGAGCCGTTCCACGAGAAAAAAAAACAACATTATCGACTCTGCGTAATGCATATTCCATCTCAGGGGTATAGAGGTATAGAGTAATGATTCTTGATTTATCCACAGGAGGCGAACAGTTTTTGTCCGGGTCAGCCTGCGCGGCATGCTTAGGCAGATGCGTGTCGATACTTATCTAAAAGACCACAATGATGTTTTTTCTCGTAATTCGGCTCAAATGTTCTCCTACGTAATTGTCAATTTCAATGTGTGTCTATATGATGTTTCAAGGTTGGAGTTGTTTGAAAAAGATTTGTTTAAGAGGGAAGGTTTAATAATGCTCGAGTTCAATGAAAAAATATATGGGTAAACAAATGGACGGCATAGGTAATGTGTTTGAAAATGTGTTATACCATATATGCAAAGATTGTGCCCACAACAAAATATATTCTTACAATACCTGTCATTACTATTTCATGGATTGAATGTGTATGATGTAATTCCGATATATTTATTTGCAGATTGATCTTGATCTACACTGTTCGTAAATGCATTATTATTTGGGTTCCTATGACTCAAATCGAAAGAAACATATTGTGTAATTAATAGGTTTTGCACACTTGTTTGGAAGTTTGCTAGGGTAAAACACTTTGTCGTAATGTTCAGTACATAGGTACCTACGTTTAAGACTGTTTCGGCGTGGGAGGTAGCGGCTCGATACTCAGCCGGGTCATATCAATGACTTTTAAAAATGGTAGCAATGACTTTCTCTCCTTGGCGCTCAGGATTAATGGATTATCATAACGATTGACTCGCTGGTTTCGGGATAAATGGAACAGTAGTACTGGTAACTAACACCAGAAACATCGTGATGTAACGTAAAACCCAAAAGAACAACAACATACAAGCCGTTTTGAATATTTTCAGGTTAACTAAAATCCCGTTGAACTCTTGCAGCTTATTTCACCAGACTTGATTATCGACAAGCTCTTACAGCTTATTTCATACGACTTGATTATCGACAAGCTATTGCATGGTTATATCACCAGACTTGATTATCGACAAGCTATTGCATGGTTATATCATCAGACTTGATTATCGACAAACTCTTGCATGGTTATATCATCAGACTTGATTATCGACAAGCTATTGCATGGTTATATCATCAGACTTGATTATCGACAAACTCTTGCATGGTTATATCATCAGACTTGATTATCGACAAGCTATTGCATGGTTATATCATCAGACTTGATTATCGACAAACTCTTGCATGGTTATATCATCAGACTTGATTATCGACAAGCTATTGCATGGTTATATCATCAGACTTGATTATCGACAAACTCTTGCATGGTTATAT
>JAUELF010286985.1:0-10199 GCA_031471495.1 Clinocardium nuttallii | reverse complement strand
CCAACTTACACCAGACGTGCCAACATGTAGGTGCAAGTAGTGTCGCCGCCAACTTACACCAGACGTGCCAACATGTACTACGGCATGGGGTCTATTCAGACCACCATAAAACAGTTTGAATATTGTGACCATATTAATAAATATAGCCTCTAAAATGTTATTTTGAATGTTCGTTACTGTCGCCAAACCAGAACAGGAAACTTCCAGCAGTTGCGCTGTGTAGGAGTATTTGTATATTCCACAAATACTTAAATATTAAATTGCAGCAGGGTGAAGTTTTCCATTACACTTGCATTTGACCAAACTGCATCGTTATTTGGTCACAAGAAGTCTGCTTGTATATGAAAAGGTTACCCGAGCTGTTGTATTACATGTCCGTTACCACTTATATAAAGCCAACTCCGATTTTGAAATGGTTTTTGGAAAATAAGGATTACTGAAATTTGAATCGGAAATCATTGAAAAGACAGACTTTGTGTTTCTGACATATACTGATTAGCTGAACATCTTCTTAATGGCATCAAATAAGACATATGTCAATAAAGGTACCATATAGTGTGACAGTTTGTGCATATTGGAGTGATATGTCCATATAACGGACATTTCCTTGGCGATAAAATCGCTTTCTATTTCAATCGAATATAAAAAAAATATTATTTTATGGATGTTCGAACGGTTTTGGTTTTGTGTAGGTAATAGTTCAAAGTTTTATGTTTTTCTATAATAAAACAATTCAAGAACATCACAATTGGTGTTTTTCATAAGATGAAGCGCACCTATTTATTGAGAAAGGGTGAAATTGTATCGACCAGATCAGCCTGCACTGTCCGCGCAGACTGGTCCAGGCCGACACATTCCTTCTCAGGGGGATAGAGGTAAAGAGTAATGTTTCCTGAAACAGAACATCAGAAAGGTGTCTATCCGGGTGAGCCTGTGCGGCATGATAAGGATGATCCGGGTGGACACTTAACGCAGATACCACACTGTTGGTTTTCTCGCGACCGAAGTCTATTCTAAGTTGACCTTGTCCATGGTTCAGTGGTTAGAGCTGGACTGCAGGGATCGATTCCCGGTCTAGTCACATTCAGGATTACGGGGATAGCATTATGACTGGTGCGTCGGTGTCGGGATGAACTGGGTCCAATTCTACCACCCTTATTTAATAGCGTTACGTAATACTTAAATACTTAACAGCAAATTTCATCATTTTTGTTTTCCTAATATTTTGTAAAACATAATCGGTGGAATGAATTTAAGTAAATAACTACTAAGTTGATATAACAAGTTACCTTGCTGACTAACAATACTTGGAATGATGGAAGACCACAATGGTCGCGTACTTCCGACTTCGTACAGTTCTTAAGTACCAATTGTGAATCGCAAAACACTAGCAATAGTGAATTTTCGTATTTCTTTGATTGAGTAAAGTACCGTCATGTTAGAATAATGACGGAGCATCGTAAACAATATAGTAAATTGGAATTCAATGTCGGTCATTCATACTTTCAGATGGCTCTAAAAATCAGAAAAAATAAGAAAGGAAATAATCGCGGTGTGTCTGTTTGTTCACGAATGCGCTCATATGTGAGTCTGTCCGCCTCGATTCCCGGCAAATTTAAATGAACTTTATTGGAAGCTTTATTGCCAAGAGGAAATGAGATATTTTCAGCTCATTGAGCCTTTCAAAGTTATATTCTATTCTGGGAGCATTTATATCGATTGATATTTGTTTTAGTTTCAGTTTTCGCACCACACTCGAGAGAAATCATCACTATGAGGAGATACCAAACGTGGAACCAGTATTTCTGCGACCAAGAGCTGTAACCCCACTCTACGACAAACCCTGGGAGGATAACCAACTTCCCATCGGAGTAATGCCACAGAAACCCGCAGATGAAGGTGAACCGCAGATCACCCAATTATAGTCTGTTACTGTATTGAACTAATTGAGACCTGGAAATAAGCGGTGAAAACCAACCATAATGTAATTATTACTCGTGCGGAAAAAACACATGCAAACCATGCTGCAGGATCAAAATTAAATCGTGTACTGCCTCAGTTTAGAGTCAGATCATTCTCATCGGATGCGATGTCTGGTCTGGATCTAAACTGATCGTTAATATATATCGATTGTTTTTTTCCAGAGCGCCGCTCAATTAAAGGTTATATCAGTCATCTTGTACATTTGGATTCTATGATACTTGTACCATAAATAAGATCATGATTTGACTGGTTTATCGAAGTCTTCATTATTCGATAAAAAATCGGTCTTCGTGTGACTTTGTCAACATACAAAGAGGGGACATGATCATCGATCTTCGCTGATCAACTCGTTGTAAATATGCGTTTTTTGTTGTATAGATGAAAATGTACCTGTAACCGAGTGAAATTCTGATACTGACATTGTCTTATCTGATTATCGATAACTTGTAACACATTTAGGTATAACTTATATGTTACTGACTTACTATCGAACGATTAACACGTTTTTTTTTATAAATTGGAAAGTTGACACGGAGTCGAACTTTTGTAAATATCATGGATGTTCCCCGCCACGGTGAAATGTTCTTCCAAATAAGGTAAACTATTTAAATATATGAAGAAATCCTGTTGCTCTGGCCTTGTTATAGCAACGTTGGTAGAGTGGTTGGTTTTCCCCCCACAAAGTTATGTAACGTACATCGCGATTAGTGCCTGGATGGGTGACCCGCGATGGCTTAACTCCGCGAAGGACACGTTACAGTATCTGAAGCATCATCGACGGTTCAAATATAGGAACGGGCTATGCAATCTTTGAAATATTCGACTCTGACAGCTGCAGTTCGATTTGTATTTGAATAATTTCACATTAATGCTTTTTGGTGACCGTCTATAAACTAGCTTAAATAACATTTATTTCTACCCTATTACATCGGATGCTGGTAGACAGCGGCTATGTTAGTTTAACTCTTTATTATATTTAGTGTAATCATCGGAAATTCCCCGTTTTAAAAGAGCTGTATGATTATTGAAATATTAGGCAAGGATTATCATTCAAAAATAGCTAAAGCAAACCTTAATAGCCAAGAGTCATGCCCACCATGGGCTGGGTCAATACAACATTCAAGTGAGCGATATAGTGCCATACTTGCCCTTTGTCATATTTCAAACAAATGTGTATTTATAGTTTTTGACATTTTAACTGTGTTCAAAGAAAACAAATTATCCCTGAGAACTCGACACCAGTGTAGATTTAGATTAATCAGCACATCCGCGCAGTTTGATCTCACTCTGCAACTTTGTTGAAAAACATTGTCCACTTGACTCTGATTGCAAGACGGCGCAGGTAGATGTTAAACTATTGTATTTATACATATTGTTCTTACCTTCCCGTAGAGCACGGTCCGTTGTATATTTACACTTTATATGTAACTTGTTTTGTATTATTATGATCTTTAAATTTACTTTCTAATTAATACTGTTTAAATAAACTTGTATTTGTATTATTATGATCTTTAACTTTACTTTATTATTAAAACTGTTTAAATAAACTTGTATTTGTACACAATTTATATTTTACTTTACAAAGCGGCTGCAAACACGCACACAACCAATGTGTGTGTTTATTCCAGGTGAATGAGGTGATGTTGTTTAGCCAAGACACATGTCAGTCTTAGCCTCAATATAGTAAGATCAGATTATTCTTCCTTAGAAAAGACAAAAGGCAGAAGTATCCTCCATATTGTAAGATCAGGCCTTGTGTTTATAATTTGTATCTTCGAACACATTTGGAAGAGGACCACAAAAGCAACATTCTGGGAAAGTTTTGTTGACATTTCCCAGTGGATTAGGATGAGATATCATTTGAAGCTAAAAGTTAAATTTACCCCTTTCTGATTCCGCCTGGTAACTATGTCTTCCAACAAGACAATATGGATTCAAAAGAAAGTTTCGTAAGAAAAATGTTGTCATTTTACCCTTTTCTGATATCACCTCGCTCCTGTATTTTCTGGATATGGCTTGAAATATTTTTCGTAGAGTGTCTCTAAAGGAACAATTTTACTAAATAACCCTGGAATCGGACAAGAATTGTTTATATTGGGCATTTTACTCCCTTTCTCAGATACCGCACAAACAAGTTCTACACATACCTTAAACATATTAGGAAAGGGCCGCGAAAAGAATATTCCTTGATTTTGTGTCAAGTGTATAAGGATGAGATGTTATTTGAAGTTCATTTTCTCCTTTTTAGATGCCTCCTGGTTTGATATGACTTTCAACCAATCAATAAGACTTAAATTGTAGTAGGTCACTGAATGAGATGTTCTGCTAAATTATCTTGGAATCAGACAAGCACTTTCATAAGAAGGAAATATTAAAATGTTGTCTTTTTGCCCATTTTCTTATACCTTCTGATCTACCAAAAAAAAGTTGAAAAAGTTGAAAAAGTTGAAAATGGACCAGATTAAAAGGTGTTACTCTCTATGAGGTAAATTCTATCTAAACTCTATCAACTGGATCAAAGGCTTTCCAGCGCTGAAATACTCTGCGAGGCACTCTGTGATTTTACCGTCCAATGACGCGTAGGAAAGGCAAACTATTTATAGACAGAGCTACTTACCCGAAATTTCCACAGAATATAGATGAGACCTAGAGCTCTTGATCAAGGTCATACATTCACACTACAATAGCACGTTTATTGTTTCAATTGGCAATGAGACATTCTGATTGCAATGGTCTATCTTTAGTTAAGAGCGTCCTATGCCCAACTTTTATTTTGGGTTCTATATATTCGTTTGTTCGAAAGTCAAATTTTTAACTAGGCAATGAGACATTCGTGTTTTCCATGATAACCTACGTTGCATTTGGGCTCAAGATCATCTTATTTTGCGAATGTCTACTTGAATATATTGTGTCATACTAGACAATTATACATTCATGCATGCATAATATTTTGCTCAACATCAAATAGGGTTCTAGATCTTCTTATTTGCGAATGTCTACTTGAATATATTGTGTCATACTAGACAATTATACATTCATGCATGTATAATATATTGCTCAACATCAAATAGGGTTCTAGATCTTCTTATTTACGAATGTCTACTTGAATATATTGTGTCATACTAGACAATTATACATTCATGCATGCATGTATAATGCTCAACATCAACTAGGGTTCTAGATCTTCTTATTTACGAATCTCTGATTGAATATTTAATGTATTACTTGGCAATTAGACATTCGTTTTTTGCATGTACTTTCACCTTCGCCGAATTTCGGTTCTATATCATCTTAGTATTGAATGTCTAATTGGATGTCTAATTTCTAACTAGGCAACTAGACATAAGTTTTTGCATGGACAATAATAGTCATTTGTTTTAGTTCTACATATTCTTATTGTCTAACTGATACAATTTGACATTCGTTTTTAATGTATAATAACTTACGTCGACTTTGGGATCTAGATATCCTAATTTGCGAATGTTTAATCGTTAATATTGTTTGTGTGTCTATTTTTTTTACGTAAGATTAACATAGTGTAGAGTAACAAACGCTTGGTTATACTAATGAAAGCACCTGGATGAGTATTGTTATGAACTCGCCTACAATTAAGTTATTGCAATACGTGTGTGGCGTTTTGCAATATGTTGCAATATGCTTATAACCGTATTGTTACACCCTTACTTATGTTTAACGTATCATGTCGATCCAACTTCTCACACTTTTCAAAAGTATATCCATTTCCACCGAATGGAGTGAGAAACTGATAACTTATAAGAAAGGGCAAAAGGAGATCCCTAATACTCAACCGTTGACAAAATATTTAACTTACAAACTGTCATACAGCAATCGGGGAGATTGCTGATTTCCTTAATACTTTCGATGACTGTTCACATATAAAACTCTGGGAAAGGTAAGCACGGAAAGGTTTCCCGACAGTCACCTTTTCCGTGTTTTTAAAGCTATGTACGAACAGTTGAAATCACGTGTCAAAGTTGAAAATGAGTTTTCAATGTAAAGAGGGTTCGAAACAGGAATGTGTGAGTTTTGTGGCCATTATCTGTCTCTACATAAATGACATTATCATTTATTAAAGGCTAAGTGTGAACATCGTATTCAAACCATGAATTATATGTCTTTGTATTTGCCGACTCAGACTTAAAATTAACCACATTAGTGATGTTTGCAATGCTTGTAGAAAACAGCTAATTATGTCGAAATCATTTATCTTTCGCACCGGTTGTCTACCTTGAAACTGTGAACACTGTACCTTCTACAGAGGTGCTTGAATGTACATCTTGGACAAAGATGAAAGAAACTGTGAACACTGTACCTTCTACAGAGGTGCTTGAATGTACATCTTGGACACAGATGAAAGAAACTCTCACAGGAAATAAAGCTGTATCAACACAGAATGGACATTTGATCGAAACGACGCCTTTAACCATTTTGATGATATGGTGCTGCCGATACTAACATAACCGTCTGGAATAAAGGGCTACTAATATAGCCATGTCATGTGATATAGTAGAAAGTACGCATATCCGATTTTGTAAACGATTTGCTTGCTTAAACAGGAATGCAGAAAGTTTCTTCGCTCTTAGTGAGTGTCGTAGAACATCTGGAGCTGTAACGTACATGACTCGCTGTGTTAGATACTGGTTAAAAATCTTAACCATGGACTATTATGGGTGATCTTAACAACGTTACGAACTATTAAGACAACTCGACGATTCAGACCGCTCTACTTGGGCTACCCACATAACGCGTTTATTGCTCTAGTATGGTTTCGGTTATGTATGGTTGATAGAAAACGTTGAAAGTTTAAACACATTCGTATCACATTTAAAACATTTTTATATTGGGGTTTAACGCCGTTTTCAACATTTGTTCAGTCATATCATGGCGGTCAGTTCACCTACACATATTATTCCTGGTTTTCTCACACCAGTACTCCATACAACATATAAGTAACTGGTTGAGATGTTCAGGGCATAACGTGGGCATTTTCAAATTGACAGATACCTATGACATTGCGAATACTGTCTGAAAAAACACCCTATACTGTTAAAGATGAAAATGTATCAATACATTATGGAAATATTTATCCAACCGACGCGTTCAAACTGTTTGATGATATGGTGCTGCCGATACTAACAATTACGTTTGAGAAAGCCTTTTTTCTTACAAGAATGGCTTAACTAAAATAAATGAGATAATTAATTTGTGATAATTATGTCGGACACTCATTACCAGGGCATCATTGCACTTGAAAAGTACTTGAACCAGGCATTTGATCAAAGAAAACACATTTAAAAACGAATCTGTTTATTTAGTGTTATAAGTAAATAGTAAATTAGCCTTATCAAGCACGTTGTTCCATTAAATAAAGAGACCTGCTCAAGCCATTCCACCAACAAGCGTCAGAGTACATGAACTTTTGTAAAGTTAACTATTATACTTTTCACAACAACATGCATTTTCTTTGGTTGATTCATAGGATAGTGGGGCCGGAGGCCTTGCAATACTGGATAAATTATTTGTAGTTGTATTGAATAAGATCTGCTTGCTATCTAGTCGTGCAAACAACCGGGAACCTACGGATCACTGTAGGCTCTATAAAACGAAGATTGTGTAAATTTGTTATTTTTACACATTTGCCATTTACTCTTTCCAACATACAGACTAGACGCTTTCTGGCATCAGACGAATTTTCACATTTCTGTCTAGATATGGTCATAGTCGCCTACTACATATGTGTCATTGTAGAAATAGAACCTTTAACAAGATGGCCCTAAATCAATCACCTGAGATATGATATAGTAGCAAATGCCTCTACTAATAAAGGAGAACATTTGATCAAGAGTGGTGATGAACTGTAAATGAAACAGCTTTTCAGTAAATGACATTTCAATCTTAGAACAATTTGAAGGAGGATCTCCATAGGAACATTCCTTTTAAGTTTGATTGGTATTGGTCCATTTGTTCAGGAAGTCTTTTGAAACTAAAGGTTCCTTCTAACTCTTTGCTGCAGCTTTATTTTTCAACCAATCAATATGGTTTGAGCGAATTATTTCTGCTTAACTATCTTGAAATCAGGCAAGAACTTGAATAAGAATGGAAGTTTAAAGTTTCGCATTTGCCCCCTTTCTAATGCCGTCTGTATGCCATGTTTTTAAACCAATCAATATGGCTTGAACAAATTATTTTGTAGACGGTCAAACGAGGACCAATTATACCAAATTATCTTGGAATCAGACAAGCGGATTAAAAAAAAAGTGGCGACATTTCATCCCTTTCTGATGCCGCAACATCCAAAATTCTGTATATAATTTATATCTTTGAACAGTTTTGAAAGAAGACCCCAAAAGGAACATTGCAATAAAGTTTGGTTAAAGATAAGCAAATGTCATTTGAAGCTAAAAGAGGTTTATGTTACCCCTTTTTCTGATCCCATCTGTATGCTATGTCTTTTAACCAAGCATTTTTCCTTGGGAACAATTATGAAGAGGTTTACTGAAGGAACATTTATACACACTTTTAAAACAAATGAATGGTATATAAAAATATATATGGAAGTTTGTCCTTTTTCTGATGTAATCAGACAAGCGTATTCAGAGGAGAAGATTTTTAAAGATTGGTAATTTTCTCCCTTTTCGGATGGCGCTGCAACTAAAGCTCTTCATATAAATTAAATCGTTGAACAGTTTTGAAAGATGACCACCAACTGATCATTCCAGTGAAGTGAGGTTGAAATTGGTCGATTGGTTTACGAGGATATGTTGTTTAAAGCTAAAAGTTAACGAGACGGACGACAGACGACGGACAGAGAGTGATCAGAAAAAACTCATTTTATTGTGTGCTAAGGCTACTTTTAGTTTGTGATTTCAACTCTAGTTCTTATTTGTAAATGCAGTAACTGTCAGCAGAAGAAGTGAAATGACCACTGTTGGATTCCAGCGAACTGAAATATATAAAAAACATAAAACACGTTAATAATGTCAACACATGAGAAAATGAGTGGTTCTGCGTAATCTACGTGCGCTAATCATTATGTAAGTCCTGTTTAGAGAAGTGGTTCTGGGGTATTTTCCGTGCGTATATCATTACATCAGACCTGTTTAAAGCAGTGATTTAGTGTAATTGACGCGAATGTATCAGTATGGATGTCCTATTTACAGCAGTGGATTTGGGTAATTTCTGTGCGAGTATAATATCATAAAACCTGTTTAGTGCAGTGGATTTTTGTAGTTTCTGTGCGTATATAATAACATAAAACCTGTTTAGTGCAGTGGATTTTGGTAATTTGTGTGCGTATATCATAACATATTCCTTTTTAGTGAAGTGGGTTTTGGTATTTTACGTGCGTATATCATGACATAAGTCCTGTAGTGCAGTGAGTTCGTGCACTTTGCGTGCGTAAATCATTACATACGTCTTGTTAAGAGCAGTTGGTTTTGGTAAATTGTGTGCGTAAATCGTTACGTAAGTCCTGTTTAGAATAGCGGTGTTGGTTATTTTACGTGCGTATGTCAGTATGGAAGTCCTGTATACAGCAGCGGTTTGGAGTAATTTACATGCGTATATCATTACGGAAGTCCTTTTGTGGCGATAGGTTTGACAATCGCCACAATGCTAACAGAAACAAAAAACAACGAACAATATTTACATAGTCGGTTTTGAACAGCCCGTTGATAATTTTTTTTTTTACTGCAAACCAATTTACTCACATCCGTTAAACTTCCATCAGAGATGCAGAGACACGATTAATAATAATTGTGCCAGTGCTACTTTGGTATCGGATTGTTACTAATATTTGAGATATATCGAGACAATATCAGCATAGAGTTAAAATATGTAAATATTATCTTCTTCGTGTTTGGGCAGATGCTAAATATCATTGCGCATTCTATATGCCATGCAAAGTAGGATCGTACTGTTTTCCAACTACACGGTTTAATTTTTACTGTATGTCAAATTACGCTAAATACATCCGCTGACATGCTGATATACAGTACGATAGTCCCTAAATAAACATTTGCTCGTGTAGAAATGAGTGTATACCATCACCAGTATGTATTGAATAGATGACATTGAGTTTAAATGCATTGTGAATGTGTATAGGATGCACTGACAATTATTGATTTGATCACTTTTAGTAGTTTGACCTTGTTTGAAAGTGAAAGTAGAGAATGCTAAACACCGGTTTGTCCGGG